>VMDR010015541.1:0-22181 GCA_007922815.1 Macrotus californicus | reverse complement strand
ATGAACTCCTTGAACTTGACCTTATCTGGGAAGCACTTTATTTGCCCTTCCATTCTAAATGAAAGCTTGGCTGGATAGAGTAATTTTGGATGTAGGTCCTTGGCTTTCATGACTTGGAATACTTCTTGCCAGCCCCTTCTCGCCTGTAAGGTTTCTTTGGAGAAATCAGCTGACAGTCTGATGGGCACTCCTTTGTAGGATATACAGTATTTTCAACATATGTAACCACAGATGTCTTAAAATTAAGAAAATAAAATTACTGGTAGAAAAACAAGTAAAAAAGTGTCTCAATAAAATGAGACACAATTAATACAACTCATTGACTATCATGTAAAATAAGTAGCTTTACTAGTAACTAGGGATATGAAACTTGGAAAAATAAAACTCCTTCCCTTCCAACAGACAAACTTTGAAAAGACTGTGAAAATCTAGAATCGGAGAATGTGTGGGGGAAAGACACTTCTCCGGAAGTAGTGTGGTTGCAGACTGGTGGGTAATTGCTTTGTGAATAGAGGTTTGCTTGTTTGTTTATTTGTTTTTTTTACCAACACTTTTAAAAGTTTATAAACAGAACCAAGCAGTTCTCTTGTAGAAAAGCTAGTATATGTGCATTAAGTGGAAAATAAAAGACATTATTATAAAAATGAATTACTGAAGCAGCTTAATGCCCATCGAGTGGGAAACATTTATTTGCACATTGGCATGTCCATGATATGAACATCCATGAGTTCACTGAATATGTATGTAGAAGCCATGATATGAGATCTCAACTCCATACTGATTAATGGGAGTAGACACTGTAGTTCATGTACAATGCCACCTCATTGAAGATATCTCAGCAGGCGTGTCTCTGAATATGTCTGCATGTGTATTAAATGCAGAGAAAATTATAAGTCAAGTGAAAAATACAAGTAAAAAAAGTGTGTATTGCTTACTGCTTAAGTTGTGGTTAATCTTCATAATCACTCCCTTTCACTCTATTTAGGAAAATCTATAAGTTCTAAATAAGTTCATCCCTGCACTTGTGAATGCACTAATTTCCTCAGCATTTTGGAATAATTTCTAAACATTAAGTTTTTACTCAGTGGCAGGCATTACATTGAGAAATAAATCTAATCCTCGTCATTCCCAATGAAATATATTTTACTGTTCAGATTTTGCAAATAAGAAATTTAAACTGAACATGATGAAATAATATATCTAATGCCACACAGCTAAAGTCAGGATTTGGCATGATCTTTGAGTGGTCTTGAAGGGCACCCTGCGAATGCACTTGATGTTATTTCTTAGAACCCCTGTGTCCAACATGATTTTCTCTATTCCACATCCGCTCTCTCACATTTTTTAAAAGTAGGAATCTCAAAATAGGGAATTTTGTCAATAAGTTGTAAAACAACACTAAAAGTGAGTAAATATGTTCATAACGAACCCTAGTGGCAGTTTACCTTTTACACTGAATAAACAATTTATTAGAGAATGCATTCTGTGTAGTATCATCTCACACACTCTCTCACACCGGCTCCACCATCACCACTTCCACCAAACTGGCTGCATGTCTGACAATATATTATTACTGTTGATTTCTCAAGCATCAGTATCTCTAGTGTTTATTTTCATAATTGTTCTTACATTAGATGTGAAATTTAAATGAGTAAATATATAGATACTTTTAAATGTCATCTTACTTAAATCAGCAATAGTCAATCACTAAAGCTCTTATATATGATTGGCATTAATTCTCAAGTTTGATGTATATTTCTTTTCCAACTACATATAAGTCTTTGTCTTCTCAATTATTTGGGGCTAAAGAATTACATCTCTCTCCAGACCAGTGTTCTCTGTCTACTTCTAGAGAAGATTAAGTAGGCAGTCATCACTGATTTTATTCAGTCTTGATATTTTTTTACATTTTCCCTCCAGTTGCTGCTCCAAACACATTAACTCTCTTTTTGCTCCATCCATTTTCTTCTTTAAATTTATTTATATCCTCACATCCCTCCCTCTTCATTATATCTCATGCCAGAATACTCAATATATTTAGTCAAAAGCCCACATTAGATATTTCTCAACCAGTAGTTTAGCAGGTGCCAGGATTTTCATATGGTGGAAGTGACTCTTGCCTTCATTTCAGATAACTAGCATTCACTTTATGTTACTTGTATGATATACATTACCATCTCCTGCTGGGATAAAAATGATACATAGAGAACATATTCTTAAACTGCTATGGGTATTCAGAAGTTCCGAGGCTTGGCACTGCCCTGAGTGATTAAGGGTAGCTGACTTTATCATTATGTCTAAAATTAAATCATCATTTTTTGGTAAAATTACCTATACCTTTAGTGTAATTAGCACTTTTTGTTAAGAAAAATATGATAATGAATGTGGATGTGAAAGACATGGGCTGATATATCTATTTCACAATGCACTTGAATCAGTTATTGTCTGCATTATACCTTAATGAGGACAACTTACAGTACAGTAAGACTAGAACATAAGGGGGAAGTACCCTAGTCTGCTTAAATATTATGAATTGCAGACTGCTTAAGAGAAAAACAAAAGAGTTTCTTATGTGTCCAGAAAATAAAACATGAAAACATGCACAGCATACCATACAAAAACCACAATTGTGTGTCATCAGTGTATTCAAAATTACTACAGATGTCAATAAAATAGTATGTATTTTCCCTTGGTCTGTTTGCCACTTCATTTTGCATTAGCATATTGTGATTTTAGATACTTACTACTACAAAAGGCATTTTACGAATGCCTGAGTAATCCACTTGCTCAAATTATATTAATTTGCTGTTCAGTAATAAAATAAATGGGAATCAGGAGCATGATCAGCCTGTTGGTACTGTTTGCAGACTGAAGTACAATTTGCCTAACAAAACAAAAACGGCAGGAAAAAACACTATACATTCTGGTTTTAATTGGCAGCTCCCAGTTATATTAATTCCAGAGGCAGTTTTTAATGCTTTAATTTGCATATCTTTATGTGAATTCTTGCCTCATAAAAGGCAAGAAATTGATAGTCTCCGAGAACACCGACTCCAGCTTGACCGCTGAGACATTACAACATAAGAAACGGATGCAGACCTGGCTGGTGCAGCTCACTGGGTTGAGTGCCGGCCTGAGAACCAAGGGGTCACTGGTTAGATCCCCAGTCAGGGCACATGCCTGGGTGGTAAGCCAGGTCCCCTGCAGGGGGTGCATGAGAGACCACTGCACACTGAAGTTTTTCTCTCTTTCTCCACCCTTCCCCTCTCTAAAAATAAATAAACACAATATTTAAAAAAATAAATAAATGGATGCAGTGGTCTCCTCCAGCTACATCCCGTGTCCATCAGGATGAGAGCCCTAACTGACCACGCTGGCACACTGATTAGAATTCCAGCCTCCAGAAAGTTGAGAAATTCAAGTGTGCTATTTACAAGCCACCCTGTTGGTGGTGTTTTGTTACAACAGCCCTAAGACAGACGGATGCATTATCACTTGACTATAAGGCATATCTTTCATTATATTATACTTATCTACTCATTGAACAAGACATCATCCAAAAAAAATTACTTTCTTGCCAGTGGAATTCTTTAAGTATAACTCTTCAAGCACAAGATATCCAGTGATATCTTTAAAATGGTTTTGCATTTAATGGGATATTAAACTAGATAAGTAAAGCCTAGATCCATTTTCAAAATAAGTCTAATAATCTGGTGAGTAAATTGATTGATTTAACAAATATAATTTGGTACATTAATTAATTAAGAATATTAAGTAAGCCTGTATAAGTAAATGCCTGAAGATATACAATGATGATGACATATTTCTTTTCAAACCACTAAGGTTTTCTATTGGTGTTTGCTGGCATGTGAATCTAATTTGGAATTTCTTAACAATTTTCATTCTATCAATGTGAAAAAAAAAAACCTATGATTATTCAAAACCATTCAAACAGATGCTGATAACCATCATCATGTATATTTTTTTGTAATTTATGCTCTTCCAATTTACAAATCTTTGAGACATCATTATTTCCATCTCATTGTTTCTATTTGATATTTCATTTATGAATTTATAAGTATGCATATTTTGGCCTCTGCATTACTATAATGTCAATTCTCACCCCTCTACAATTCCTCGGTGTCTACCCACTCATTAAGAGTCTAATTTGATCTATTAGTCACTTAGCAATGTGGAATGCTTATCAAATGACAAGGTCTGTTCAGAAAGTATCTAGCTATGTGCAATGAAACATAGAGGCATTTATTGAAGTAGATACAAGATACAAGAAACATTGCACATAGGACAATGACACCTCAGTTCCTGTCAAAGTAGGCACCTTGGGACCTCACACAGTTCTCCCAGTCACCATCAGCTGTCCCATTGTATTTTCTTGAATCTCATCATTGATCTGAAATCTCTCTCCTTTCAAAGGCAATTTCAGTTTTGGGAAAAGTCAGAAGTCACAGGGTGCCAAATCTGGGCTGTAGGGGAGCTGATCACCTGGGTGATATGATATTTTGCCAAAAAGCTCTGCATGAGAGGTGATGAGGTGATGCTTGATTGGGAGTGTTGTTGTGATGAAGCTGCCAATCAGCAGTTGCCCATATCTGTGGCCTTCAAATCATCTAAATAGTTTCAGTAGAGTAACATTCAAGCTTAATACAAAATTTGATGCAGATTTGGTGCTCTTACTCACTGAGTCATTTTGAATGTGATAGCCACACAGTACACATGCTCACTCAATTGCATCTACCACCCCCAATGACTAGTACAGTGAAGCTGTCATTGTTCATCCAGGAGCATGCAAGTCCACTCTCCTTAGCTGCCAGGTTACATCAATGTTACGCAAACCATTCTCATTATATTAACAATGGCTGGACTTTTTCAGGACAGATATCAATATCGTTACCAGTTTTAAATTTTTAAACTATTACCTTAATTTTTTTCTTAATAAAAACTTTAGAGGTTAATAATGTTTTTGTTATTTTAGAGATGATGAAAGTGGAATGCAAAGACACTAACTTGTTCAAGACCACATAGCTTTTGAGTAATGAAGACAGGATAGAACGTAAACACTACTTGTCTCTCACAGTCTACCTGTTGACCCCTGGGCAAATGAGCTGCAGCCATCTTTGGCTTCGGTGTTGATTTTTGACGTAATTAGTGGTACACAGGATGGCAGTAATACCTGGGGCATAGTGTGGTTCTCACAAAGTACAGAAACAGGATATTTTCCTCAGAAGGTTTAATGTATCAGAGTTATTAAATGCTCTATGCTACCCACTTCTAACACCAGACACATGAGTTCTCCCTCTCCCTGTCCCTCTCTTCCTTTCTCCCTCATCCCAAACTCTGTCTTATTTTAACACTCTTCTCAACCACATCACTACTGTAGATGCACATACACTATTTAAGTAAACTCATGGTTTATATAGTGATCGACAGATAATGATCACTCTTCTTTTAAATTTGAAGAATAACAAGGGCAAATAATTAATTTAAATTAGTAAACTTTGCCTCCTAATATCATGATAGTACCTATATAGAATCTGGTATTATGCTGTAATTAAGAATCATAAAACTATACTGAAATGCCACATAACAAATAACTTCAAATAAAATATAAAGAATTAATTAGAATAGGTTATAGATTTTCAAAAGATAAGACAGACATGTGAATTGCTGGGGGCAGGAGGGTATAAGGGGACTAAATGTTAATGAAAAAAAATACAATAAAGGTTAAATAAAAAATATAAAAGACAAGATAGATATAAAATGAGTTGCTCATGCTTTACATGGACATATATTACTTAGGGGTTTTTTCCATTTGCCACTTTTTAAAAATCTAAACTATTGCTGTGCAAATGTGTGAACTGATACCCAGTATTTAATATTAAAAAGATGTATAATTTGTCATGTCAAGACATATATTATGTGTGTATTTGTGTTGCACCATGTCATAAACCAATGAAACATTCTCCACTTTGACACATCAGAAAAAATGCAATTTAATTCATCAAAAAACTTAAAAGGAAAGGATGGCTATTTTTGTCCTTTCAATATGAAAAACATAGAAGCTACTGTTTGATGTCTGGTCACATCATTGAATTAAGTCAGATATGCACTATTAAGTATCATTATTATGATTATTATTTTCAAAAATATTAAAATGTATGTTATGAATTCTAGTTTCTGGATTTTGAGGTAGAAAACATCAGAGGACACCCCATCTGTGCATAATCATAACTTACAGTTTGATTCCAACTTTGACACACTTGGAATTTGCCAGGACAGCCTGAAACAGCAGTGGGATGAGGTCATTTGTGGATCTAAGGTCCAGGGTGGAGCCCAGGGCGTCTGCTGACACTGTGAGAGCAGACTAGCACGCAGGAGCATTTCCAACCAGGTGTGAGCAAGTGTGAGTCCACGGGCTTCAGCCTGAGGCGCCGATACCTTGTGTGTCTGTGTCTCAGTTCCTCTTTCCTCTTGCTCCCCACCTAGATCCACTTTGTTTCTGCATCTCTAGCTCTCCTGGCCCTTCCATGTTCTTAGAAGCCCATTTCCTGTCATGAATGTCCAGTGTTCGGTTGTTATCTGACTGACATGCATGGTTCAGATTCTCGAAATTTGCATAGGTGAAAGAGATATTTTCATTTCTAATTTATGTTGGATCTTCAATAACTCTGATTCTAAAATATGTATTTTCTTCAAAGTTGTTCCGGTGACATGCATTTTGCTGCTTGTAATGACTGCTATCCATCCATACATACTATTATGAGATGTGTCAACCTATTATCAGATCGTAGTGCTAATGAGGCTTATTTAGGCTCTAACCCTTCATTTTATGAGATGAAACACTGAGTCTTTATGCCATACTCAATTTCCTAAACATTAAAAACGCATACTATTAATATCCTAATCACCTAAGTAGAGAAATAGAATACTTACAATTTTTATTTTGAATCATGAATATTCAATTGCATAGTGATCCCTAACAAGTACACCCCTTTTCCCCCCATGGAACTGATGATTACTGGCATCTCCAAACTGGAAGATAAATGACATATCTTGCTCAACTAGTTAAGAATGGAAGCAATGACATCTAAATGGCTATTTTGACACCTGGATCCCCCAGTCTCCATGACAGTGCCTGGAGTCCACCTGCTGAACTCCTCTGTACCTCTGTCCCCAATCTGTGAAGTAGGTAAATGCTGAGACATCAAAGGGCAGTGGCCGTGATTAAAGGCAAAAATGTAAGTGACACCTGGAACAGCACTTGGCCCCTATTAAGCCCTTTATCATTGTCAGTTGCTATTAGTATGACTATTATTTTCTCTGAAAATGGCAGAGGACCATCTGAAATGAACAACCCCAAAGGCAGCATTTCATGGATTATCATTCTGAGTCACAGCATATAATTTGCTGAGAATAATTTGAAGATTCAAAGTACAGATCAGTGTTTTTGCAATTAAATGTCATTTAGTGACTTTTATAGTAATTATTTCAAACATAATTGGCAAATGTTACCATATGTAATTTTTTTATTGCATATGTATTAAGTGCCTGTTCTGATTATTTAATTCACAATATCATATCAGGTTTAAATTTTACTAAGATAATTCAAAGCTTTTTAGCAATTTTAATTTATTGTTCCTCATCTCTGTGCCACATTACGAACACATTCTCTGTGATAAAAATGAAAAAGAAACAGTGCCACAACCCCTGCCTTCTCAGAAACTACGGTATGCATGAGCTGGACAGGAATACAGGAAAATCAGTAATATAATTACTGTATGATGACACTCTACCAGAAATATGCTAAAAACATCACACGAACATAAAAAAAAAACTTCAACAATTCCAGCTGGTATGCACAGGGTTCTTGGGAGACACCAGTGAAGTGATAGTTTCTGAGGTCGTAAATGTGAAAGAGAAACAGGATTTTAGGTAAAGACTGATGTAGCAAATGTACAAAATTATTTCCTGAAAACATGGTTCTTTTTCAGTAACCCTCAAGCAGCGCGGCAGGTAGGTGTGCAGGTGGGAGTGATGAGAGCAGAGGTGTGGCTTTTAAGGAAGTGAAAGAGGGGAAAGAAAAGTGAGTGAGGCAGGGAGAGATGCTGCTTTGATACTTGCATGAAATCCTGACCAATCCAGAGCTAAATTAGTTCCATTTTGTCAAATTCTAACAAGTTTCCCTGCATCTTCAGCTATAAAAGTTTTCTTTTGTGCATATTCTTTATTAATCTTTTAAAAAAAAGTTACTACATAAAGACATGGAAAACAGAATCATCCTTTTCTCATTCATATCCCTTTATTCATTACATGAGATTTATTTAAAATGTATGTATGTCATGGACAACAGCATGGTTGGTGATTGAAGAGGGGGGATGGGTGGAGGAGGGGGAGGCAGTGGGGGCATAAATGGACATGGAAAAAAGAAAACGTATGCATCAAATAAACATTATTGTTTCATTATTATATATTCTATGAGTTTTTCTGCCCATACACATCTGACATACTTATAGGAGCTCCAGTTACATGAATTCAAATTACCCTCGAGTGAAAGCCATTTTGTGACATTTCACTTGGTCTTTACCTTTCATTTTGTACATAGACCGGAGAAAGCAAACCTTTTATTCTTGGACTTTGAGCTTAGTGACTTCAAAGCAACAGCTTCCCGTTTCAGGTTTTGGTATTTGTTTCAGACGGTGTGCTGTTAATGAACTCCAACCTAGTCTTAAGCAGAGATTCCTCCCCAGAGCCCACTGGGAAGTGCAGGATCACTAGTCACTCCCTGACAAAGCTCGCACTGCTAATGAACGTCGCGTTAACCTATAGCTGTGCAAATCCCTGGCTTGTCTATTTGAGATGAGAGTTCCATAGCCCGATGAAAACCACTCTTGTCTCTCCTGACTAATGAGAAACAAGCCTACTGCCCAGGCAGAGATGCGCTGAAAATGTGCCTCCAAGGGATCACTGAGACCACCTGAAAACTATATTCAGGATCATTACAGATCTCAGTAAGGCATTTTTCACATCTTTGCTTGGAAAGAGCATAAAATAGAATTTGAAAGCACATGATGGAGGCTCAGATCATTTACTCTAATGCAGATCATTATTTATCTACAAAGGAATAGTTCACATAGTTACTTAATTTCAAATATCACAAAACACTTGGGTTATTGGCTGCATTTGGTGGTCCAAGCACAGATCACAGATTGGATCCCTGGACGGAAGAACCAGGGAACCTGAAAACGGTATGATTGATGTGGGCCAGGCTTTTAAGTTGGACATCAAGGGGAACATTGCCTTCTCTTCGAACACAGAGCCGAAGACCACAGGTAGAATTTGCCTTTTGACTTGATTCAGACTCCTGGGAACTGAAATGGTATTTCTACATTGTTTTGTCCCCCCAAATTTACTCCCTATATTTTTTTCAAATAGATTTTTCTAGGAGTCAATTTTAAGTACATTTCATGAAAGCTCTTAGAATGGTCATAGTCAGAAATGTAACTTCTGTAAAAACCACTTCAAATGGAACCTAATCAACAAAACAAACAAGAAAGCAAAATAGAACCAGAGACAGTGAAATTAAGAACAAACTTAACAGTCTGGTTGGAGGGGATGTGGGAGAGGATAAAGGGGGGAAAGGGGGGAGGGGTTTTTAGGAACATGTATAAAGGACACAGGGACAAAACCAAAGGGGGGAAGGATCAAGGGTGGGAGGTGGAGATGGCTGGGGTGGGGGGCAGTGGTGGGGGAAAATGGAAACAACTGTACTTTGACAACAATTAAAAAATTAAAAAAACTATTTCGTCACCTGCTACCAACTATAAAAAGCCCAAGGAAAACTAAAATACCACAAACTATCATAAATATGACCTATACTGTGTGATTTCTAACAATTTGGAAGAGCAGAAATTAGTGTATAAATTTTATTTGAGAGCCCAGCATGTGAGCTGGCAAGTAAATGAAATAGTTTCTGAAACAGTCACTACAATACAGGCCCAAATCTACAAGTCCACATTCTGAAACCCTTTGATACACCTGTTCTTTAAAATTCAGAATGCTTTCAATTTAAATAAGCACTACTGTCACATGAAATATATTGTATAGCACCCGCAGTAGGATTAGGATAGCAACTGGAGGAAATGCAAAGACAATATAAATAGCCTCGTGTAAATTCCGTTTCAGTTTTATATCAGATATAAAATGAATGATCCCCAAGTTATCATTCTTAAGATACTAATGGGTTCCAGCAATGGAGAAAGTACAGCAGACCTGTAATAAACAGAAGGGAAGTTCTGCAGAAGAGTATTAGAACTATTGAGAATATCCATTTCTAAACCCGTCTACCTCCATGGACAAATAATAACAACAAAACTAAAGAAAAGGTTTTGCCACATACGTAATATTGTTGTATAAGCATGTTGTCCTAACCGGAAGTAAAAATGGCTAGAGATAAGAGTAATGATGGAAGCTGGAAAGGCATGGAAAACAGAACCTTCACAGGGAAAATTGACCATAATGCCTTGTAACTCGACCATTAGCAATAACACAAAGCAGGGATTACATTCTCATGTACCAAACTAAAATCTGAAATCTGAGCACAACACATATGTTGGGAAGGGTGTGCTCCTGAGGACTCAGGAGTGCTTTTCCCTCGTGACATGTATTCATTTACTTTTTAAATTTTACTTTCAATTACAGTTGATGTGCCATATTCTATTAATTTCAGATGTCTGACACAGTGGTTAGACATCTACATGCCTTACGAAATCATCACCCCGGTAAGTGTAGTGCCCGCCTCACACCCTATGTCCAAGTAGTGATTACCATGCTATTGACTATTCCCTATGCTGGACTTCACATCCTCCTGACTGCTTCACAGCTGGCAATTTGTACTTCTTAATCCCTTTCACCAAGCCCCCCAGCTCCCCTGCCATCTGGCAACCACCAATCTGTTCTCTGTATCTATGAGTTTGCATTTGTTCTGGCTGTCCATTTGTTTCAACTTTTAGATTCCACAGACCAGTGAGACCCTATGGTCTCACTTTATCCTTTATCCTTTATCCTTTCAGAATAATACAGTCAAGCGAATATACTCAACTGTTTAAATTTAGAAGCAAATGTGCCCCACTATTAGAAAAATGACAGGTTAATGGTTCTATTTTCTTCTGCGGTCATAGTGAGGGTGAATTTTTGTTCGCAAACCAGATAGGCAACCATTGAATTATTTATGGCTCAATGTTATTATTTCAAGTTCCTGACCTGCAGTTTTGATGGAAATAGGACCTCCATCCATTTGAGGTCTTCCTCCCACATGAGAGGCTTGCATCTGAGCCTCAGGTGGGAGATGGTGTTCGGATGGTGTCATGGGTTCAGGGGAGTTGGGCTGTTTGCTTATCATCCTGAGTACAGAGGCTCTGGCTGCTGGGAGAGAGCTTCGGACACATCTGCTCGTTTCACAGCAGGAGCAGGGTTGCTGAGACTCAGCCTTCCCTTGTTTCTCCTTTCAACTTGGTTCTTCCATGGGAACCACTTTTTGGTTGTTGTTTGTTTGTTTGTTTGTTTGTTTGAAGAAAATGGAACCTGCAAGAAAATCTAAAGACTGAAATGAGAAGAGAGACAGGAAGGCCCTGGAGCAATCCTTTCCGTGACCCCTGGTCACTGATGTCCCCACTTGATGCCTTTGTTTTTTGGTCACTTTATCGGGCCACAGGCTGAACATTTTTTAAAAGTCCAGACTTTCCACCATAAAAAGAAGCACAAATATTTTTCAGGTAGTAACTCTGTCAGCTGCCTGGTCCCCCTTCATTGGTTCAAACCCTGAGAGCTGAAAGTAAAAACTCTCTAACGTTGCTTATTTAAATGTTTTCTCTTCTTGTACTTTATGATCATAACATAAAAGTTGCTATCTGTTTCTATTTTTTACATACCCTTACTATAAAATATAAAAACACGGCTGAAAATGGAGGTGAGGATCATATAGTAGAGTTTCCTGAAGGCCACTGTGAGGCATTCTCACCAAAATCTATGGGTGATGGGGAGAGACCGAGGTTTACTTGTTCACCAAATCTCCTCTCAAATGCAGTATGTCCATAAAGGTAGTCCTGTGATACAGTATGTATCCTTCATTACCAAGTAAATCTCAATTATCCCTCAGTGGCAGAAATTGAAGATCTACCATTGTAAGTCTGACACATGCTAAGTGCCCCAGAGATGGGTGATATAGTAAATTTAAATGTGTTTTTACTTCATAATTAAGAAAATACTTCCACTGGAACTCACATGTATAAAAGTAAATCCATCCCAGCAACACTTTGAATAGAATTTGCATTTGTAACAGTAAATCTATAACGTGACTTCAACTTGGGAGTAAAAAAATATCACTTGAAAGCTTATTTTTATAACCTTTCTAAGAGGATGGCATAGGTGAGATTTCATAGGGTCTGGGACAGGGGGTTGACAAAAGCAACCAAAAGAGGAAATGATGGGCACACAGGCATGGTGTGGGTAGAGCCTCTGGGACTTCGCAAGGGATTTCTTTATTTCCAAAGACAGAAGTAGGAGTAAAAATATTTTTAGTCTTGGTTGAGCTGATAAGTGCAAAAAACTGAATTTAAGAGGTAATAGGGTGGGTGGAGAAGGAATTGTTTGATGGAAGAAACTGAATTTTATATTTCGAGACTTGAGGCAATCTTCTCAGCTATGACCATAACCAGCAATGTGATACTGAGCAAATCTCTTAAAATTTAGGATCTTTATTTCTCATCCGTAAGAAAAAAATTAAAGAAGTCTGTCTTCAAAGGTCTCTCCAACTGGAAGATCAAAGTGATTCTAAAAATATTATTCCATGATTTTTGACAGGACAACCTGAGCTGTGACATGCAGGGACAGAGAGTAAGAGTGGAATTGATTTTCATATTTAAAGGGAGGCCATTTACTAGTTTGTTTCTCATTTAATGTGAAGAAAAATGATATATACACTGGAAAAGAGAGGATAACATTTAGCACCTGACCCAAAAAACACATTTAAGGTGCAGAACAAACAGATACTAGAGATGGTTGATGAGGGGAACATAGTAACAGTTGGAAGTTTTCTATATGCATATACATTAAAATAGAATATATAAACTATGTTGCATATTACATGCTAACATGTATAAAGAGAACACATGTTTATGAAAAGGTGAAAAAAAAGGAAGAAGGGAAGCAAATTTGAGGACTTTTTTTTTCTGGAATTTCTCAGAAAGGTTGAAAATGAAGCTGCTATTGAGTGAAAAGACCAGAAATTGGGTCAAGAAAATAATGGAAAGCACAATGCTTAGAAACCGTGTGCATGAAAAAGGAGGTGATTCAATAAGCCAAAAGTAAATGTTTAAAACCAAATAGAGATCACGCTGGAGACTAGACAACATGAAATTTAGTGATTATGAATAAGCATAATTTCTCTACAAAAGACTCAGCTTCCACTCTTATGCATTTGCAAATAATATGTTCTTCCCCTGGTTGACAGTACTGTCGGGGAGAGAGAATTGCATAAGGTCACTTGGATGGGTGACCTTCTAGGTCAGAGAAATGCAATGTGTCAGAGAACTTGAACAGAATTTGGACACCCATGAGGAGATTCAGTGGGCCAGTATAAGTTGGGTCTGTCTGTCAGGTTTCAAGATGAAGAGAACGGTATAAATGGGTGTGATGACAAAGCATGAGGTACAGTCACATGAAAATAGAAGGCAGGGGTATGTGGCGGAGGTCACTGGAGTGGCATGGGCAGAGGATTTCTGAGGTCAGGGCTTTGTTAGGGACATGACTTTAGCTCCATCTGGAGCTTTCTTAGAGTAATACCTATTCTGTCATGCATTATAGGAATATATTATACTTTTCACAATATAAAGAAAACAGTCTAGAGATGAAAAACTAAACAACACTCAGAACTCAAAGAACTGCAGACTAGCTGCATCATTCCCTTTAAGCCAGGGTGATGCTCTACGTGAATTTAACAACTGGCCCCTTCTCTCCCAATAAGTGTATCTACATATTTTGAATATCTATAGACCAAGAGGATAATTAACATGTTGTCAGTCTATACAAGGCAGGAGTAAAAAAGCATTAAGTTTGATGTTGGCAGAGAAATGGGAGGGAAATATATCAATCATGGACATACATGGCATTTGCCTTGCTTCTTAAATTCTCTGCACAGCCTTTATTTAAAATGGGAAAGTAGAGCCAGGGTGTCTCACTGAGGCAGGGTGTGAATGAAACTGCCTTCCTAAGGACAAGATTAGCAACAGAGCTTGCTTAGCTTTGTTTTCCTTCACTGGTGAGGCTAGCCTGGTTCCCAGCCTTGGACCCTCCTCCGTTGCTGTCAGCTCTGACAACTCCATTCTGGAGTCTGAATGCAAGTGCCCTGAGCTATCAGCAGAGGGAGTGTTCATTTAGGTTAGATCCAGCTGGGACTAAACTGGGGAGGAGCAGAGTTTGGGGACCCAACTCTACATTATTCAAAACGGATAAGCAATGCGGGACAGATGACAGCTGGTGACGTGCCTCCCTCAAGCACTGGCACAGGTAATGGATGGTCTTTGTTCAGGTGGGCTTGTGATTTCCCTCACAGCTTCCAGTAGCTCGGTCCCTCCCACTTCTGCACTACCGTTCCACAACTGATGTTCCCCAAAGCATTGGAAAAAATATATTTTTTTCCACAAGTTGAAAGTTGGAGGGCATGATCCAAGACAGCATAAAAGTGCAATGTGTTAAGTACTTTTTAGCATTAGTCTCGATTAAAGCATTGATTTCGGTACTTCAGTGGACAAAAGAGCAATTTGCTTGAAGGCAGTTTTAAATTTTATTTCAAGAAGATAAACACTAGCTGAACCCAAGCTGGATTGGGATATATCCAGAAAGAGTTACAAACCAGCACAATGGAAGATCAGAGAGGAAAATTCACAGAGATGCCTTCCCTGAGAGATATATTGGAATGGACCTTGAAAAATTAAAATACTTTCAAGTGATAGGATTGGGGATTAGGGACATTACAGGTAAATGTAATAGCCTGAAGTAAAGATCAAATAATAAAGATCCAGGCCTTTTGAAATGTTGATTTATTCCACTGAGTAGACAGGGAATTTAAATTGATAATCATTTGTATGAGAATGCTCAAGTTAAAGAAATGATAAAATTCCATTTTAAAAAATATAAGGAAGAAAGTAACAAAGACAAATTTTAGAGTGTAAGTAAACCTCTTCAGCAACCAAGATACCCTTTCAATTTTTCTCCCAATCACTTTCTTAACCGGTTTCTCCACACTTTGAACCCTATATTTTTATCACTTTTTTAACCTTAGGCTTCCTTTATATAATGGAATGTGTGTATGTGTGGGTGTGTAAATAATTTGTGCATTCAGCTTCTTTTGCACAATATTGGGCTTAAACTACTAATTCGTATTGTTGCATAGTGTCATATAGTACTTTTTTTTCACTATTTTAAAAATAACACTCACCCTGACTGGTGGCTGTGTTGACCGAATGACATTCTGCAAAACAAAAGGTCACCAGTTCCATTACTGTTCAGAACACAGACCGGGGTTGCAGGCCCCATCCCTGTTGGGGTTCCTGCTAGAGGCAATCAATAGGTGTTTCTCTCTCTCTCTTTTTCCTCCATTCCCCTCTCTCTAAAAATAAATAAATAAAATATTTTTAAAAATAACACTGGATAAAAGTACTAAAAATAAATGCTTTCTTTCTTGTGCCTAAATCAAGGGAACATGTTTTCTATTTAGTATAATGTAAGCTTTGGGTTTATTGGAGATACCCTTCATCAAATAAAGTTTCCTTCTTTTTACACTTTACTGAAAGGTTTTATAATAAATGGACACTGAATTTCTCTGTATCTTTCAATGTTAGCATAGATTTTTTCTCATTCCAGCTTTACCAGGGTATTATACTGATTAATTTTAATTTTTTCACATTTATTTATTTATTTTGAGATGGGGGAAAGGGAGAGACAAAGAAAGGGAGAGAAACATCCATGTGTGGCTGCCTCTTGAGCACCCCCTACTGGGGACCTGGCCTACAACCCAGGCACACGCCCTGACCAGGAATTGAACCTGAGACCCTTTGATTTGCAGGCCCGCACTCAATCCACTGAGCCAACCCAGCTAGGAATAACTTGTAAATTTTAAACTCACTTTGCAATCTCTTTTATATATTGTTGTATTACCAGTGAAAATGGGTTCTTTCATTGTGTCAAGAGAAAAGAAGTTCAAAGGACACACACGTGGTCAAGTTTAAACATGGTGGCAAGATTTTACTGGAGTTAAGGCAAATAATACAGCCTCAGGGACATAGAGGGCAGACAGGGTCTAGCAGCAACTGCCCCGAAGCTTCTGTTAACTCACCATCTATTTGTTGGGTTCTGGGTAATGATCAAGGTGCCATTCAAACCTTCCAACCATACTTTGGGATTCTTCCTGGGCTCAACTGAGACCCTCCCCTTGACCAATCCCTTCCTGGGACCTACTGGAGTTCTGCACTCTCTACGCAATCCCATTACCTTTCCAGTTTTTCCCAGGCTAGGTCTGCCCGGTATGTCATTAATTTTGGCTCTTACTGTGCATACCCCAAAATAGAGACACCTCTCCCCTGTGCCATCTTGACTTCTATTGTACGTCAAAAAAGTTCTGTTAGGTCATCTGACTTCTGTCCATGTGCCCAGCAGAGGAATTGTCCCTCCCTCTGATAATCCAGCATTGGGCTGGCAGCACCTCTGTGACAATGGGCTGTCTGCTCTGAGGATTAAATGTCCTCCACCACCGCAGTCTCCTGGGATGTGTGAATGAGTCTGTAACTGCTCTAGCTTCCTACTAAGCTTAATGGAATTCTGCCCTAATATCTGAGTCAGCTTTTCAGCTTATTACTTTAATATCTGACTCCCTTTTGCCTCTTCGTTATTAATAACTAGTTAACTAACGACACACAGTTGGATTCAAAATGCAAAACTCTTGTTCAGAATTCTTCTGTCAATATTTATGAGCCATATTTTTTAAATTAACTTTTCTTATTAAGTCCTTGCTGGATTTCAATGTCAGAGCTTTTCTGACTTCATGCAAGTTGGAATGGGTACATTTTCTGAAGAAGCTGTAAAAATGTGTTATGCCTTCTTTCTTAAATGTTAGTTAAATATCACCAGTGCAGCCATTTGAGATGGCGTTTTCTTTGTGGATAGTTTAATTTATTTAATTCACAGAAATTATCCAGATTTTCACTTTCACCTTTGTCAAATTCACTAAATTCTGCTTTTTAGGCAATTTTTCCATTTTATTTATGTTGTCCAACGTATTACCAGAAATATTTCAGTAATGTCCTGTAATGATTATTTAATGTCAACAGTCCCTGTAATTATGCTCTATTTTTCTGGTAATTTGTGTTATCCCACTTTATTTTTGATCTATTACAATAGGCGCTTATGAATTTTATTAATCTCTTTAAAAGAGAAACTTTTCTTCTGCTGAATTTTTAACTGTTAGATGTCTCCTATTACTTAATTAGTTGACCCTCTTAACTGTATATTATTTCCTCTTTTTTGGCTTTGTTTGCTCTTCTTTTTCTAGGTTTTTGGGATAGAGATTTAGATCATTTTTAACCTTTATTTTTAGCTAATAAATGCATTTAAAGCAATACATTCTGAGCTACATATTGATGTAGCTGAACCCAAACATCTACAATGTATCATGATTTCATTTTATTCCCTATTGTTTTCTAATTTCAGATTTTGATCAGAAATACTAACTGTTTAATATTATCCTACTCCACCAAAACAAAACACAATCCAGGCATAACAATAATACAAAGAAGAACAGTTACGTTTTCAATGCTTATTTCATCCCCGGCATCGCATGAATCTTCCCCGGAACACAGACCGGACTCATTGATGGCTTTTTGGAAAACAAAGTTAACTGTCTTCCAGCTCAGAGCCCCGGGGACAACCTACCCTGCAGTGACTTCACTTAGGAACAGGTTGTGTGTCTCAGACACCTTGCTTTGGATGAGGACGCTTAACACACCAAGATTTCAATAAATGTGATTTGGGGACAAGTGTTCGATAATTGACCCTTCCCTCATGAGCTTCAGAGTTTTCATATCAGTGGAATTGCTCACACACAGAACCCTGTTTTCGGGTATCCAGCACACATGCACAAACATTTGGTACTTAGGTTTCCTTGTTGTTTTGCATTCACTATCCTGCCCCATATGTTGGCCTGTATCCACAGCAGCCGATGTGATCAACTATTTCCTTTTCTCGCTGTGTGCCGTTTAGTCGCCAGTGAAAATAAATCAGTTCATTCTGTAATAACTGATGCAGAAGTGAGTTCTGAACATCTGGGTTCGACTCTGTGCGTCTTCCCTAACCTTCCTATCCTTTAACCCTAAAAAGAAAAATAAGAATAACAAATCCCTCGGAAGCTACAGGATTGTCTTGCCAGAGGCTCAAATACACCCCATTTACCTTTAAAATTGCTCAGGTAATGCATTTTGAAAACATGGATTTGCATGTTTGCTGATTCTTAGCACCCGTATTTGTTCATATTATTCTGAAAGCAAACGTGAAGCCCCTGGATTAAAGCAGATTACTCTCACTGACAGTAATAACTGCGTTCCTTCCCCACACTCCATTCCCCGCCCTGCTTCGGAATGAGGCCGGAGGGACGGAGCCCAGGCACCCAAGGGGGTTTTACAAAGCTGGGGAGAGGAGCCAGGGCTCACAGGCTGCACACTGCCCCTCCCCTCTGAAAGGTGGGCCCACAGTCCTGTAATGTGTTCTAATCCTCTGAATGTAAACAGCCTGCTCCAGGGCCCCGGGGTTCATTCCACTTTGAAATGGAAACAAATTTGCAGATAAGTATCGAAGTCTCTCTGGCAGTGTCTCACTATCTAGTAGGTCATCTTTTAACTTCCAACCCTTTAATCTGGGTTCCAGTTTCTTTGCTCAGGGAGCCCAAACTGTTGAAAAGCATGAAAATATTCCCTCTCCTGATAATGTTAAATAAAGTAAAACTGTATATAATTATGAAGATTAGGCATCCATATCACAAAATGAAACATGAAATTGCTAAATATATTCTTTTCTCAAACTTGGCTAAAGGTAGCCAACTTTTTTATTTGTGCTAATAATACAAGTAACAGATATTGCCCAGTCTTTTGTATGTAACTCTAAAAAACAGCATTTTAAAAATTTTATATTGATTCGAGAGAGAGAGACAGAGAGGGACAGAGAGAGGTTACCTGTTCTCTCACTTATTTAGGCATCTGGTGGTTGGTTTTTACATGAGCCCTGTCGGGGATCAAACCTGCAGCCTTCATGCATAGGGACGATGCGCTAACCAGTGGTCTCCCTGGCCAGGGCAAACCATTTTTTAATGAAAATTAAATACATTGTGCTGTTTTCATCTATCTAATCATCATTAACATGGGATAAAATGAAAATATTGCATTTCAAGTAACGGTACCGATGCTGTTTCCTCAGAGACTGAATCATCACGCAATATTTTTGGAAACACCAAGGCTTTAATAAGAGAAAGTCAATGAACCTCATGTACCTTTTATAAAACATGACATAAGGCAATATAATTAAACCTAAACTTATTTCCTGTGGTGAAATTAACTTACAGAAATGAAGGTGTTTATTTATTAAATGGGATCTCTGGCACTCTCACCTGATTCTTTCCCCTCCTGGGAAGGTTTTGATTGTTTGCTTCCTCTCTCTCGCCTGCTTGCTGTGTAATTTAGAACTGATGCCTCCCCGTGGGAAACAAAATTTGATCGGAGAACAGCCTGCAACACCAGCTAAACAAATTACCGATGTTTTACTCCCTTTACCTCTATATGTTTTTTTTTTCCTTTAAGAATCAAAAGAAGTGCATGCAGGCTTTTACAAGTTTGTGGTGCAGTTCAGATTTAATTTGTAATAACAAGGAGCACATACCGGCCCCTATCGTGACATGTACATGTAAGTTGCTTGGTAAAAGTATACTTAGAAGCTGATGTAAGGCTGTTCTCTTTCGTCCCATTGCCTGAAGTCTGTCCTTCTCTGACTAGCTTTTGGTTTCTAAAGAAACGCATTTTCATGACAACAGATTAAATTACGGGTCCAAAATGAGTAAAATAAAAACAATTTTTAAACTGTTGTAAAATCAAAGACAAAAAGATGTGTAAAGCACATTTAGTTCAAACAGTATCAGATCGATCATGTAATATTTAGTCGTCATTCATTAAATAAAATGTTATGTGTGGAGTATACACTCTGTGCCAGGTATTATGCAAATGACTGTTATGTCAATATCAGCATAATATCATACCCCTCATGCTGGACGTACTTTGCCTGCCTATTCACTGACACTGAGGGAGACCTATATGTAAGTGTATTTAGCCCACGTGACTCCAAATCACAGTTAGCTAAATTTCATGATTCACATTTAATTACTAATGACAAGTCAGAAATATTTTTTGGTCTGTAAGTATATTTAATCAGTTAACCATAAGCACTGAGAAATTACTTTTCATTTAAACTCATATTTGCTTTTGAAAATGATGCTCTAGACCACAGGATGTACCAAGGCAAATCTAACTTTATTACACAGGTTATTAGTTCTAATTAATTAATTAATTAATTAATTTTCTTACTTATTTTGTAACTGACAAATATATTCTGAAGTTTCAATTATTGTAAAATTTTTAAATACTATTGCTTTTCAAAAAGCCCTATTACCACTGCTTATTAATTTTACTTTTAACTTAGAGATAATTTATAAAGGCATAAAAATCCTCCAAATTGAAGCAGTTTTAGAAATATGAAAATAATAACTAAAATATTTTATGTGGCCTCATGGAGAGTTCTACGGAACAAATATTTGGGTTTCCCACAAATCCATAGGTTGAAACCTAGTGACCAGGGCTACGGGGCTTTTTGCAGCCACCCAGGACATGATGCCAGAGCCTTGTGTGCTTGTGTGCCTTGTGTGCCAGATGCTTGAGTGGAATTAGCGACTTAGGAAAACTCTTAAGAACACTTTCCTGCCCCCTTCTGTATTTGGAGTTCCAGTGAGAGGGTCACTGTCAATGAGGAAGCTGCTTCTCACGGCTGGAAGGACTCAAGAGTTGGAAACTTTCAGTTTTAAGTAACAGTTAATAAGCTTAGTAATTCACGCAGATAGCTACTGTTTCAGAAACAGAAGATAGGATCCACCTTGACTCCGAGAGACCACAGGCCATTCCACTTTTGTGCCTCAAGAGGCCTGCAAGCAATCCAGGTTGTATCTGAGCCATTTGTTCCAGGGAGAGACAGTCCGCTGTCTGGGGCACAGGACACAGGACATCGATGCCCAGGACACAGATAAAGAATCACTGGTCAGCGGATGAGAGGATGCTACGAACATTGCCAGACTGCAGGTTTTATCTGGTGAACCTCTTTCCTGGATTCCAAATCCTACATGTACATTTTCACCCTGGATTCCAGCTCTCTTACTCATACTACTCCTTATGAAAAACCTGGCTTGACAGGAAATGCAAGACCGGCCCATTAGGGTGCATAGCCCACTGTCTTCTCAGATTATGGGCCATCTGAATAGAGTGCCCGGAAAGATTCCATCCCCGTCTGCTCACGGGGCCTGGCGGTGACAGGCAGGCAGCATGAATGCCGACTTCTTTGGTTTCATTGCCAGACACCAAATCTGCTGGCTCGCTGATCTCAGACTCCCCAGCTTCCAGAAAGCAAGAAATAAATTTTTGTTGCTAAAACACACTGAGAGTGTAGCTAAGCTACGCCATTGGTATTGTTTATACAGTGTTCCCAGGCCACATTTAAAAAAAATATATTTATTGAATTTATTGGGTGACATTTGCTAATAAAATTTTAATTACTCCTTTCCTGAAGCCCTTATTAGTTGTAATGGTTTTGCAATTAAAAAAGTTCAGCAGTCTCACAGCTCTTCAGGTTTCTTGCCTCTGTTCCTAGACATGAATTAACCATATTTCAAAACAAGGGTTGGTGTTAAGCATGATTTTTTTTGTCAAGCTCAGTGCTTGGAAAGTGTCCAACAATATCTGTCAAACTAAATTAACACATTTATCCTTGTGGCTTGTTTATAATCGTGTCATTAACTAAAAATACCTGCT
>VMDR010015540.1:0-22182 GCA_007922815.1 Macrotus californicus | reverse complement strand
TCCCTGCAGATTCTGCCCCAGTACATCTAGAGTAAGGAATACAAAATGTAGAGCTTTTGACATACTCTGGGTTTTTTCTGAGACAGGTTTTGACAATACCACATTTGGAAACTCAGAGAAGAGGTATTTATCTCTTTTATATAGCACTAGATGGTCTTTCTAAAGATGTGGTATTTGCAGTGGACCTTCTTGAAGAATTTGTAAGATTCTGTTTATACATAAAACATTGAAAGGACAGAAAAGAATCAGAGTGAGCAAAATGAATGCTTAGATTTTTGGAAACACAGAGGCCAAAACAAGCTACATATTCGGTAAGGAGAACGATGTGAGCAAAGTTTCAGAAGGGTTAAGAAACAAGGAGCGGTTTTGCAGAGCTTAGGATGAAATAAGGAGAATTTTGTAAAAAAATAAAACTGCAGGTGAATTAGGACCAGCACCTGGGCTGTATAACCACTTGGTTTAGGAGTTTGGAAGCTCTGTGTCAGAAAATAAGGGCTGCTGGGGGTATCTGAGCATGAGTGTGAGTTGGCAGGTGGGAATCAGGTCTGTAGCTACGTCTTGGGACAGCAAAGTGCCAGTTGAATTGGAAGCGTGAGAGAATGAAGTCAGGAAACTCATTAGAGACCATTAAAGCAGTTCACACGAGAGATAAGCAGTGCCCACTGCTGACAATGAGGGGTCCAAGGAGGGACACTTGACCACGCTCTTGGGACTACGTGCGCTGCAGTGATTTATTGCTGCAATGAGTTCCACCCTTTTGCCCCCACAGCTGTGGTAGGGTTAGTGATTTTTAGGGCTGGGAGGGATATTTGAATTCATTTCAATCCTGAGAAGTACAGGGGTCCACCCACTTTTAAACCTCATGCAGACCAGAGCCTTGAATCCAGGAGGCAAAGAGGAGAGAGAGATAACTTAGGAACATGAATTCAATTCCTGGCTCCCACACTTCCTGTCTAATTTTGGGTAAGTAATTTAATGTCAGTTTCCTTATCTATAAAATGGGAAAATAATATTCATTTCTTAGATTTGTTGTGAAAAAAGAATGAACCAATGAACATCCCTCTTGCCTCCCAGGAAAGGAAAATGGAACTGGGAAGGAGTCAGCAGACCTGAGAGCCCAGCTCTCCCACTCACTACTGACTCTTTTTTTAGGCTAAATAGTTAAACTGTTATCTTTCTTTTTCTCACCTGTAAATATAGGGATGTCAGATGTTAGATAATAAGATCCTAAGCTACCACCCAGGTATGAAATCCTTTTACTGCATACTACACAAGGCCTGTATGTTCAATGGAGGGGGGTGGTGCAGAGAACTTTCAATGGTTCAGTGAACAGAAGGGATGTAAATTAGGACCCTAGACAGTGAGTTTGACACAGCATCCCTAATTAGCATATTATTAAGTACAGTGATTTACTGATTTCATTCACCTAAATGCTATGCTTTATAAGCACTGGGGCCTGCTAAGATGGTCAAAAGAGACAGCACTTAACATGGGAGACCCTCTCTCCAATAGAAGAGAAGCAGATGACTGGTCACCCCTCCCTCCTCAGAGCCCATGCTGTAGAGTAAGGGCTCTTAGTACTGTTTCGACCTTAACAGGGACCGCTGGGACGTCCTTAAGACCCTTCAACAGTAATGACCAAGAAAGGGAAAACTTCCACTTTGGATAAATGCCCCTGCTACCAAAATTCCACAGATGTGGCCCAAGAGTAGTGTGCTAGACAGAAAATACCAAAGGTATCAATACTTCGGCCCACAAGACGACTACGGGTCTTGGGTCTGAATTCTGTGCCTGCCATTTTCAATCTATGTGATCTTGGGCAAGAAATTTAACCTTTGCTTTTATCTTTCCTCTTTTGTAAAGTGGGCAGGATGCCATCTAGTTCATTAACACAATATCATCCACTCAGGGAATAAATGAGTTGACGTTTGTAAAGGACTCGAGGGCTCGATAAGTGGTGACGATTATCACAAGTTGGGGATTTTTTTTCTCTAATAAATGTGGCACTTGTACCATAGAGACCTGCTATAAACATTCCGGATTACTCCTAAGCCTACTGTGTTCTAAAGAGAGATGCTGAAAAAGTAACAGAAGAACACGGAGTTAGGAATGGAAGGGAAGAAACACTGAGATACGCAATTGTGCAAACGTGCTTTTGCCTCTTAATTCCCACTGGCTCCAAATCAAAATGAAACAGCCAACCATATTTGGCCTTAGACCTAATTAATGTAGAGATATTTCAAGGATCGACATTCTAGTTTGGGGACAGGAGGGCACAATGTCACCTACAAGATGCATTCTTTATAGTGTATTCATTCCCATTCTAAAGCATAGGAAACCGTTCCATTTTATAGCACCATTGCTTTTTGGAATATTGAAACTAATATCCAGATGGAATTAGGAAAACGAAAGAGACATATGGAAACAGACTGGGAAGGGAAAAGACAAAAAAGCAAGAAGCGGCTTCACTTTGCACTTTGTTCCACTTTGAGAATCCAGGCTCTGAGAAGGCTGCCAGCAGTGTTCCCATAAACAGTTGTAGGTTTGAAAGCTACTATATTACTTTCTTAATGACAGAAATACAAGGAGAAATTTATCAATGACCAGTTTCCATGGGGAACTTTGGAAAGAGCCATGAGAATTAAATACGCCTTACCCCACCAATTGCACCTCTAAGAACTTATCCTATAGGTATGTGTAACCATGTGCACAAAAAATTACGTGTGCACAGTGATATTCATTGTTTTTATTGGTAAAAGAACAGAAAGAACTTTTTTCCTTTTTAAAGATCTAGCAAAAGAAATCAAAATATGTTCCTGCATTAGAATACTACATAGCCATAAAGGAAAAAGAATGAGAAACCTCAATATATGCTAAATAAAGTAATATGCAAAGCAGGGTATACGAGATGGTCCCATTCCATGTAAGAAAGAGAGGGGATGTATGCATATACCCTTCCACAGAATTTATTTCTTCCAATTTTACGGAGATATAATTGACATACAATGTTGTATAAGTTTCAGGTGTACAGTGTAATGATTGATATATGTATATACTGAGAAATGATCACTACAGTTAGTTTAATTTACACCCCCCATCTTACATAGTTTCAATTCTTTTTCCTTGTGAGGAGAGCTTTTAAGACCTACTCTCTTAGCAACTTTCAAATATACAATACAGTATTATTAACTATAGTCACCACACTGTACAGTATATCCCCAGGACTTATTTATTTTATAACTGAAAGTTTGTAGCTCTTGACCACCTTCAACCATTTCCCCACCCTGCTCCCCTGCCTTCCACAGAATTTAATGTCTCAAATACAACGAAGTGAACCAGGTTTCAAGTAGGGGTTTAGCTCTCACCATCTACCCACTGAGAATATTCAGTTTTTTAAACTGGTACATGCATTATCTTTTTGAAATATAGAAAGAATTCTGTTGAGGGTATAAAAAGATTTCATGGTCTCTCTCAGTTCTTGGTGTTCCATGGCCCTAAAAGAAGTTCGAATTATTACCAGATAAGAAATATCGCCTCATCACCCCACAGGTGGCACACTGCATGATATCCCTGGGAAGAACTCAGTGAGAAAAGAAATCCATTTGGAAGAGCAGGGGCCCGATATCAGGCACAAACACACGGAGAAAGGCCATAGCACCCATAGTACACCTCCTGGCACAGAGAAGTACTGTCGTGATTAGCATCATTTGTAAGCCAGGATTTGGAAGCATTACTGGAATCAGTGCTTCGTGTTCCATGAGCCCTTGTGCAGCCTTTCTGGGAGGGAACTGGAATCTGTCCGTGATCTCAGCTTCAGGTCTCAGCATTAGGTGGCTGCTTGGCATGCAAACGAAGAGGAGTTTGGTTTGTGTGTTGCATCGTTTTTTAGCTTGTTGCCTGCTTCAAAACCCCGCTGCTCTATCTGGAGAGTGAGAATAGCCTCCTGGGCTTTGGCTTTCAGAGGCTGAGATTTACTGAAGGTCACACAAAACGATGTGGTGGGGGAGTCTGTCCTAGGGAGCAATGACCAAGCATGGCTGCTCCCTACAGTCTCATTGCTTAACCTCTCTGTACCCCGTTTCCTCATCTGTGAAACAGGGAGAGTGATCATTCCTCCATCACAGGGCTGTTAGGTAGACTGGCTGAGGTGAAATACTTAGAACAGTGGCTGGCAAGAACTCAGTACTTAACAAACCTTAGCTATTTTTAGTAGTCATAGCTCTGCCTTGAGAGGTAGGGTGAGTTCCCATTATCTCAATTTATTGATTTGGAAGCTGAGGCTCAGGAGGCAATTTATCCAAATTTACAACACTAGATCAAGACTTGGTTTTCAGTCTGAGTATTGGTACTAGCCAGACACCACATGCATTTACTGGGCCTCCATTTCCCTGTCTATGAAACAGAGACTCTGACTTCATGTTTAATGGTGGATGGCATGGGCTACAATGACAACAATCAGAGATGGGAAGAGACAAACACCTCCCAATTTTTTCTCTAAAATGGACATCACCAGTGGAAGCGTGATTGTGTCGGGCCCTCTCTGCATTGCATTTTATGCTCAAGGAAAGCAAGAGGAGCTCCGCTCTGTTGTTCATTTGTTTTCTTGTCAAAACTGCCTAGTCAGCCGCAATTGAGCCCAGTAACAACTCCCGTGGAATAACTGGCTGCTCATAGCAGCCTTACTTACTAGTCATGATAAAACACAAAAGGTGTACTTTGCTTCGCACAATAAGGTCACATACTTGGCACACTAAAGGCCCTGATGAGTAGATGGCATTGGACAGAAGGTGGGTGAATTGGCTTTGCTAGGTAGGCACTGGCAAAGCCAGCTTCATTCACTCAACACCAATCTGAGCTGGAGGCAGTGGAACCTCAGGTCTCTACTGCAAGTTCATCAGAGAGATCAGAGAGACACCCACGGCTGGGCATGACACTCAGTAAACATGATTCCAGTGCCCATGTGCCAGGCTCTGTGCTAGGAAGTACGTGAGTTAAAAATCTTTCTATTTTCCCCTTCCTAAGCATTTTGTAGAAGCTTCAGTGTAGGGGCTACCTTGTCTGTTCGTGTGCATGTTGTTTTAAGGATATCGACTGTTAAGACAATGACAGGTAGGAGATGGACGGCACAGTCATTAGCTGCAGCTGCCCTCATAAGTTGTTACAGAGCTCAGAGAAACACTAATGGATAAACAAGGTCGACAGGAACAAGAGAGGTCAGTTCAAAATGTCCCAAGGTGGCTAAGCCTTAGCCAGGCCTTTCTTCCCCTAAACAGCGAACAAAAACCATTAGTATTGACATTGAGGGTAGGCAAACTGCACAGTGAACCAAGAATGACTTCATCCCGGCTCACCCGTCATATCTCAGGGCAGGAGGTGATTTACAAGCTGCTGTCTCTGTACAGTGATGGTGCAATAAAGATGATCCATGAGCACTTACACTTGATCTTTGGGGTATT
This sequence comes from Macrotus californicus, assembly GCA_007922815.1. Lineage (NCBI taxonomy): Eukaryota > Metazoa > Chordata > Mammalia > Chiroptera > Phyllostomidae > Macrotus > Macrotus californicus. Next base: position 16,726 of record VMDR010015540.1, on the reverse strand, counting down.
TCTTCTTTTCCGTCATGAAGAAGAATGCAGAGTCAGGTCTATAAATTTGTGGCAATAGCCACTGCCAACATTAAGTGTGAAAGAACATTGTGACAGGATGTTGAATGCTTTGCATATGCCATCTAACTTAATCATGGCAATTATCCTAGGAAATTGCATTTATCATTCCTGCTTCATAGATAGGGAAACCAAGGCTCAGAGAAATCAAGTTACTTGCCCAAATTCTACATGGGGAACTTGGTCTTGAATGTTGAACCTAGGATTCAAACTTGATCTATTGGAACTAGGGTTCCAGTTCATCTCAGGCTGCATGGGACTTCCTTCATTTCAGCACCAAAGTCCCATGTCCTAGGAACCCCCTCGGTCTCAGGCAAAACAGGGTAAGTTGGTTACCCTCAGTGGAACTCTAACCACACACCATTCAGTAGGATGCAGAATACAAACAGCGCAATTTACGTTGGACACTTGGACCTGATATCCCCTACCTACAGAAAGCAGTAAGCAAAGCTCAGCTAAGCAATCTCTAAAGCAGGGGTGTCCAGCCTTTTGACGTCTGTGGGCCACACTGGAAGAAGAAGAGTTGTCTTGGGCCACACATTAAATACACTGTGACATGTAACCACCGAAAAATCTCATAATGTTTTAAGTAAATTTACGATTTTGTGTTGGACCGCATTCATAGCCATCCTGGGACGCACAGGTACATAGTAAGAGTCTAAAGCCTTACTACTTTAAGTGTGCTCAGCAGGTCAGCAGCACTAATAACCACCTGGGAGCTTGTTCCAAAGGCAGACTCCCAGACCACACCTGAGACCTACTGAATCAAGACCTGCATTTTAATATGATTCTTGGGTGACTTGTACCAATAGTAAGTTTTGAGCAAGGTTCTAAAATCCTTTCCAGAACCGTATCACTGTGACCCTGAATCAACTAGCATTAACTTCTTTTTGATGCCCACTCTATAAAAGGTCCCAAGTGCAGGAGAGGGGAGGCCACAGCTAGGGACTTCAACTCTGGAAACCAGGGGGCCATTACAAGGCAGCCTGTAATCAGGCCCGGACTTCATGCCATGGACGGATTGCCTAAGAGGAAACAGTATGTTGGGGAGGAAAAAACACAAGCTTTAACCCTTTCAGTACGAGCGCTCTTTCCGCCGCGACACTCCCGCTGTACGAGGCGCCCCACCGAAAACGCGCACATAGCACATGGTCAGTCCTCCTTTGTGTGAAGACTTTCCTAACCTTATATAAGATCTATGCTTAATAAAACAATGCTTTTTTCCAAGTGTTGTTTGTGACTTTAATATTAAGAGATAGTTATATAAAATTCTATCAATTATATAAGTAAAATTTATAAAAATTATATACAGATGGATGCCGGATATATCCAGTGCTCGTCCACACAAGTCATCAGATGGGCGCCGGATATATCCGGCGCTTGTACCGAAAGGGTTAAATTCAGATTGACCTGGGTGTGAATCCTGCTGCCTGAGTGACCTAGGGATGAGCAGGGAACCCTAGAGCACAGGATGCACTTTGTGAAGTGGTTACATCACCCATCTTCAAGGTTCTCATTTCTGGCCATTCTCCAGAATCAAAGCTGAGGCATTGTAAAAGAAAATGCAGATGCCTGGGTTCCACCCCCAGAGAGGTTAATTCAATCAGCTTATGGTGAGGCCTTGGCAATAGCATCATTTCCAAGTTCCCCAGGGGATTTCTTTGGGTGGCCAGGACTTAGACCCACTGAAAGGCCTCTTAAGGATGGTGGTAAGGTGCCAGTGCACCTGGCACGAGGCAAGCGTTCAAACTTTGTTAAGTTCCCCTTCTCTGTCGGTGGTGACCGTATCACCTGTCACCACCAGGACTGCTTCTGCCAACCGGAGTAGAGGAATTCTCTAAGGACACCAAGAAATCCATAAAGGCCATGCCTTCAGCTTCACACTCTAATTGTCTTACTGATTAAACATGTTAACGGGAGGAAAAAGCAGGCAACAGTGCCAAAAAAGAAGTTATTTACCAGAATTAGTGTTTAGGATCTTATACAACATACTTTTGTAAAAGGAAAAAAAAATTAAAACAATCTACTTTCTAATGCACCTTTTAACTGATAAAGCTGCCTTAAAATGTGACTCTTAAAAATCCCCATAGCCCTCTAAGTTACAGCCTGCCATTCCTCGGGGCAGCTAATTAAAACACCTGGTGGTAATCAGTGCCTTCCATATTGTACTCAGTGAGGGCAATGCTCCCCAGCAGTTACCGCGGCACTGCCGCAAAACAAGGGCACCATAAGTTATGAACTGTCGCGGAGCTTTCTCGCAGGCTTGGAGAGGGATGCTAATCACTCCATATAGAAAGGGCAGAATGTTTTGCCTTAATTTTTTTTTTAATAGGCAAGCCAGTCAGCCAAAGAAATCAGTGCTTAAAAGTCTAGCAACACAAGGAAGGATAGACAAAAATCAATACCAAATCCCTCTTTCCTTGCAAACAACTATTAATAAACTCCCACAGCTTTCAAGGTGTCTGTCCCCATTAGAGTCTTAGAACAGATGGAATATGGGGCATGGAATCTTTGTGGGGGCTTTCTTTCTCTCCACAACCTCTGCTTCTGCAACTTCCCTTTGGTACACAATAATAACAAAGAGCAGATTAGAAGTGGCCTCGAAAGTACAGAGCTGCAGAGCTGAACATGTGATTTCCAAATTGTCATTATATCTTTCAAAATCCACTCCTCTAAATCACTTGGATTTTTCACATCCAAGTAACAAGGCCCTTTCATACAGTGCTTTGCAGATTATAAAGCTTGCATTCAACTTCCCATTGCTGCTCGCTGTCAGACAGACCTTTTAACCCATTGTCTAAAGGGAAGAGTTGACACAGAGTCACTCACATGTCCAATGCCACACTACCAGAAAGTGAGAGTCGATACTTGAACTGCAAGGACCGGGGAGGCGTGGCTGACAGCTCTTTAGCCATATACTCCCTTCTCCCTTACTCATATCTCCCCAAAGCAGACCTCTCTCTGAGAAATTGAGATGTTTTAGCAGAGACATTGCCTCGTGTAGAGTGCCACATAAGTCGGGCATGTGATCTCCTTGCAGGTCCTTGGCCAGTTAGCCCTTGTCATCTGTCTCCTGAACTTCCACTGGATGGCCCTGGTGCTGAGTTGCCCAGGCTGCCTTGTCAGTTGGCCATGGGCTTGGTTCCATGCCTGAGGGTGCAGAAGCAGGTCACTGGAGGGTGGGTGGGTGCAAGGGAGGAGCCATCGTATTTCTCTGCCTCTCTCTGTGCGTAAGGCCGAATCATTCCATCCTTCCACGGGTGTTAGTTCTACCAGGATTCCAGCCCCTCCCATAAGGCCCTGGGCCCTGGCCTCCAGGATGACATCTGTCTCTCCATCTTTCCACTACCAGATTCTTGCTACTGCTAATCTCTGGGTTGTCGCATCCTTCACGTGGCCGCACAGCTCTTCCATCACCCATGTAGCAAATCATCTGCACTGAAGTCGTTCGTTGTGAATTAGTTGGCATGGTTCCTGTTTTCTGGTTGCCCCAACAGAAATAACCACCTTTTTTTTTTTCAATTTTTATACATTTGTATATTGGGTTGGATAATAAAGGGAATGAGAAAGAATCAAATTTTACTGATGGCTTAACATGTACTTCCTGGGGCTTGGCACTTTTATATGGCTTGTATAGTTTAGGCCTCAAAATAGAACTGTGGGAAACATATTGTCATTATTCTCCTTGCAAAAAAAAAAAAAAAAAAGAAAAATCTGGATATCAAAAATGTGTGGTGGCCTGCCCAAAGATACAAAGCCAGGAAGTGGAATAGCTAAAATTCTAACGTAGGCCATTTCTTTCTCTTTATCAGTCATGGAATAAAGACCAGGCTGGGACTCCATCTTGAAAAAATACTGAAGTGGGTGTCACTGCAAATATCAGAGTTTGTAGCACAAATGACTTAGTTTGTTTTTTTTTTCTTTTATAAGCATTGAGTTAAATAGTGAGACAGCAGGAAAATACAACATATAATTAGTACAAGCTTTCATATCTGACAGCGCCTTTGAAAAACTGAGGCAGTAGAGAAAGCCTCGGTCCTGCTTGAGGCAGCTTCATGCCTTCTAATTAGTATTTTTTCTTATTATTATTACCTTTTTGATGTGAAAAGACAAGGCAGAATGAATAAAAGTATGAATTATGTTCAGACCTCTGATCGATGAGGACTCCACAGTCAAACACAAACATACCTTAGTTCCTAATCATTTGCATTCATTTCTTCACCTATTAGCTAGAACATTTTTCTAGCATTACTGTTGCAGATAATCTTCCCTTCATCGAATATCCCCCTGTGCTCTGCGGTAAAGAGAGCACTGAGGTAAGCCTCGGAGGTCCGGAACTAGCGTCCCGGCCTTAACATTTACTAGCTGTGTGACCTTGAGAAAGTTGTGTCAGTCCTCTGAGGCTCAGATTCCTCATCTAAAAATAGGAATAATTACATTTTGTCTACCACCTGCAATGGGTCATTTTGAGAATTAAAAAAGCAGAACGTGGAAGCATTTTGAAAAAACACAAATTGCTATAAAAGCGTCAGGGATCATGTTTGTGAAAGTACGTTTACATTCATTATTGCGTCTTTATCCTCAGAGCAATCTGCCACAAGTACTTTCCCTCATCAGCCAAAAGCATGAATATGAAAAAGGTTAAGTGTGAAGAACAATTTTACAAAAGGCTTGCAAATAGTATCAAAATTATCTCCGTTTGCTTTTTTTCCCCCCAGCCTTAACAAATGGCAGTCTTTGAAACTGGTGGCCTTCCTGGGCATTTTCAGGTGTTTATACACAAGCGGTTTTCCTGCCTATCCCAGCCTCCTGGCCACACCAACATCTGAGGTAATTTCACTGAAACTATATGACACTGAAAACTGAAGTTGTGATCAGGTGAAGTGATACAAGGGATGATTCTACCATTTTATATGATGATTTTAGGTAGCCTTCAGACATTTATGTACATTGGTCTTACTATTCTAATAGATGGTGCCCCTATGAGGAGTCCTGAGAAGAAAAAAGTAGATGGAAGCAGAAAACTGATCGTGAAAGATCTAATTTCTAAGCACTAGTCCTTACTTTTACAGATTAAAAAAGCACAGCTAGTTTCAGGAGCAGGAGGAGTATTTCTCTTATCAGCACACAAAACCCAGCTTTCATAGGGAACATCAGCCTTAAAGGATCTGCCCAGGAAGTGGAATCCCTTGCTCATTGACCTCCAAAACCCTCTATCTTACACATTCAGTGCATATTTCTAAGAGCTCATGTGCCTGGCGCTGAGCTGCGCAGGGAGCTGAGGATACAAACTGAACACATTCACACATTAAAGATCTGGGCGGACCACACCCATCCCACTCCACAGCCCCCATTTCCCACCACGTACAGCAGTGCTTTGGGCAGACAGCCTGTCCTCAGAGCCCCAGTCCTGACACTGAGGCTGACTTCCCGCCTGACCTTGGCCAGGTGACTTTCCCCTTTCTTTCTTACTTACAGAAATGTGATATTGCACGTGGACGAAAAAAGAGGAAACTGAAAGGCTGACAAGGAGAAGAGGCGCAGTGAATTCTACCCAGTGCTCCAATGGAGGCTCACATGCATTTCAGGTTTTGGAATAGAGAGAGTTTCATGGTAATACCTTCAATTTTAAAGGCAGTGCAAACCTGGAGTTCACATGCAATGAAGGCCGACTTCCAGCTGCTTCATAACGATTTTAACGCTGCGACAGAGCAAAGCGTCTTCCTATTTTCAACCCCAGCAATTTGGTTCAAGCATGATCTCAACCACTTTAAGCTTTGATATTTCTAGCCACTTCTTATGCTGTATTTTCTCTTAATGCCACCAATCATGTGTGAAATTCCGTTGCAAAACTAATCTTTGTGGGAAATGATATGTAATGGCTTCTTGAAAGAAAGAGAGAGAGGGCAGCGACTATGACCTTTGTTGTTTTTTGACATGTTTTTCATAGTGTAAAACAAATGGAAACATCTTTTGCTTAAGGTCAAAGTAGAAATAGGTTTCCGCTCATCCAAACATCACCCTTCCTTAAGCAGGTAAAGCCTTGAAAATTATTCCTATGATGTGATTTTAAAAACCTCTAATGTATGGAATGGCTGTTAAACTTAAAAGCCAGCTGTGCCTCAAAAAATAGTTTAATTTCCCTCTTATTAACTCAATACTTAATGTTTTACCTTTCCAATGATGTGAAAAGATTTAGAAATACACAAAAGAAGTGAAAGAGTAATAATAGTTGAAGATCTATACAGCAAGGTGCCATTCAACAATCCAGTGTGACACACACACACACACACACACACACACTCCCCCCACCACCCCCAGGCCAACATGTCTTATCAAGGGAGGTTTCAGCCAAAAGCAGCTGTGACCATGTCTTCTGGAATGGAAATCAGAAACCACTAATTTGAATTTTTCATTTATTTTTTCGAACAATTATACCATCCACAAAAGAGTAGTTTGTAAGTTGTTATTATCTCATGAATTTGGGAACTTATCCCTTAAATAAACCCATCAATCTCATTCCCATATAATTAAAGCAACTAAAAAGTTTCTTTAAAAAAAAATAGGAAAATTTTAGCTCAAAATTTAAGGATGTGAATTAATAAGGAATCCATACCACTGGCATAGTGATGAAATTTGGAATTTGGTTCCTTAAAGTAAGAACTTCATATAAGTTTAATAGGAATGGTCTTAAGAGAGAAATCTTTATGGTTTTTGAAATACTTTTTGATTTCAGGTTCCTGGATATTTTCCTTTCTGACAGTAGTCACCTGTCACATTCTCCATGCCTATTACATAGTAATTTATTGTATGTTGTTTAGATTCATGTGTAATAAAACATCATGGTAATGACTTCAAACTTCGAAATGGGGAAATCTAGACTAAAAAATTTCTTCCTGAATTATTCTGTCTCCAGGTCAGCCTCAGGAAAACAGAAACACCTCCAGAGTGTTTAGAAGACTCAAGTGGACCCATTTCCCCATAACAGATCACTCAGTATGGACTAATTAGGACAAGTTAAGTGTTTCCACTGAAAACACACAAAAAATAGGAATGTTTTCCTCTGCCGCCTGCTGATTTCTGCTTGTTTCCCTCCTCATAACCTTGCCACTTTACTGCTTTTCTAACATACTGCTTTAGAGGTGAAATTTGATGGTCCAGCCAAAGCCAAAGGGCTAAATGCTCACTTAAAAATGTTCCAAACATCCCAGGGGAAAAACAAAAGTCCTTCTTGTAACAACATCCGGACATGTTTATTATAGACAAGGGAATAGGTTTCTGGTCCAGAATTGTCCTACTAAATTTGTTCTAGCTATTGTATGAAAAGCTTCCTCAATTAAGTATTTCTTATTATGATAGGCACTACTAAGTATTTTTCCTATTTTTCTCAGGCATTTTAAGGAAGGCAGAGGATCCACAATTAACACCAAGCTGAACTGGAATGGCTCACTCACACCTTCTAAATTTGGCCCACCCCTTTCTCCAGGTTTAATCAATATGCCATTAATAGGAGCATTTAGTGTGAGCACTAACATCTGTCTCTCAGTTCTGCTCCTGTGTTTAAGGCGTATCATTTCTTTCTTCATGTGGTAGACTCGGGGCCTGATAATGTCCTGAATTTTGGCAACCAAGAACTTCCTAGGGGCAATAAGCCTCCCATGTTCTCTCCTGCTGGCAGAGGACTGTGACGTGGCACCTCTCTGGCCAACCATGCACAATTTCTAAGGTTGACCTGACCAGTGACCACCACTCATGGCTCCAGCAGTGGAGAAATGTGTCGGGCCAGATGGAAAAGGGGAGATGATTCAGACGGAAGGTGCTTAGAGCTGGAGACAGTACACAGTTACAACCTCCTGCCACGCTCTCAGAAATACCCAGGATGCACTCAAGCAAAGCACCTGCCCTTCATACCAGCACGCTCCTCTTAACCAAACGGTAACTCGGCAGCTCCTGTCTGTTGCACTGACAACCACCCACGGCCATTCTTCCTTCGTCTGGGGAGAAGTCTCCCAACTGCTTTGCTTTTATTCCTGGATAAATCTTTAATGGCTAGTCATCCTTGGTACATGTAATTTTTAACCATGTAAAATATTTATGGGGGTGGAGAGGGTAACTTCATGAGCATTTCTTACTCTCCCTTGCGTTTACAGTAAATCTCAGCCAGGTTGCTGACTGGGATTTTCCCTGCTTCTTTCTCTCATGTGAACCTTATTTTTAACTCTAAGTAATGAATGCAAGATCGATAGAATAAGTAACAAAAGTATCCAGGGTGACTGAACAGCAAACTCTTAAATCACTGCGCAGTAAGTACGAATGAACAATTATTGAAAACACTGCACTGAAATCTCACTAGGAGATAAGAGTGAGGCTTAAGCCATTAAAAGAGTCCATTAGTCATGTGAGTCTGAGACAGCACACTCAAAACATGAGCTGTTCTTGAGAATTGGAAATATTACATATTCCACCAACTTGCATGCAAACAGCTGACTCCCACTGATCAAGGCCAGGGTCCAACTGCCCAGTCCCTAGGGTAAGAAGGCACACAGAGAAGCAGAGAGGCTGAGCCAGCCTGTTTAGGCAATGACTCTTCGGTTATATCTGGGGGGTGGGGGTGTGTGCAACACTGACAGACTGGATTATTTATAAGGGAAGTAAATACCCTCCCTGCATATGTATTCATCACATATTATGGTATCATCATGCTCTTCATCACTCCCTGCTCAGGGTACAAATAAAAGAATTGTGACTCCTACCCCATTCTCACAAATCACCAGAAAAGCCCCAAAATGCAGCCCAGCTTTCCCTTTGTCCCTGTTCTCCCTGACTTGATAAATCACTTGCAGTTCAAAAATGAAGGGAAAGTAATAGGCAAAGTAAATGCATGGTTCTGAAAAATTACCTGAAATAGCCAAAATTTTGGACACACACATAAATAAGCACATACATACACACATGTATGTACATACTGGCATAGTCTTTGGGACTGGCAAACATTAGAATGCTGTTAAATCTTCACGTGCCTGGGTTGCATTGCTCCATGCTTCTTGCCCTTGCTCTTGTACCACACATTTTATTAGAGACAGGTGGGCTCTCAGAGTTCTGGATGCCTAACAGCTTGAGCAAGGGGCTGCATAGCATAACCTGAAAGAAATGGCATTCCTGAATCTACACAATTTCTTCCGGGAATAGAAAACCCTCTCTCATGCTGGAATTATGGCAAGACTGAACCATGCTCATGACACAGAGGGCAACTTTAGCCTTGCCTTTAAAAGAATATAGTTTCATTTGAAGTAGGACATCACATTTCAATGTGTACTATTAAAAACTTGCATTGCACCGTGAAACTAACTGCCTTGTGAATCCCCCTGCTTTACAAGACGGCTGGACTAGCATACAGTGGATAACACGAGCTAGCCCGGTGAACATTTCTCCCATACACACATGATAATACAGTACAGCATGGGTGGCCTGTGACCAGCACGTTTAAACTATCCCATTACTCTAGTTAACGCTACCTCCTCACCGCAATCACGTAAGAAATTGTTGCAAGAGGCTGAAACTTTAAGTAAAATTACAATCTACTTTCCACCCCTCAAATGTCATTACAGATACCAAAATTCTCCTGTGTCCAAAAAACATATTATCTTTACAAGCTTTTCCATTTATCAAAAATATATTCATGATAAACAATAATCACTTGCTATTTTCTTAATTGCCAATAAACAAGCTAACTACCCCCCCCCCCAGCATTAACACCTGGAAAAGGGTATTGTTTAACTCTGGATTTTGCTTAAATTGGGCTATGAAATGAAGGTTGTCTTTCTCAAGTCAACTTTAGTTATTTTAAGACCTCTTTTCTAATAAGGCAGAGATTATAGGGAGATCACACTGCTGTCAAGACAACCAAAGGCATTCGGCTTTTTTAACTTGTGCTTCCTCCATACTTTCACAAATGTTTCAAAGGCTCAAGAAAACAAAGCAAAGTGAATAGAACACACAGAAATAAATACCCAAGAAACTAATACTGCCCCAAACGCATTTATCTAAATATTTCTTTATTCTGAAAAACGACTGTAGACTTCATATTTAAAGCTAACCAAGAAATCACCCAGACCATTTGCCTCTTGGAATCCTTCCCTAGTCCCTCTCCAGTTGCTGTCACAAACCTTTTAATATCAGATAGATGCTCTTAGATGATGACACCGGATGGAACTCACAGAAGGAAAGCATAACTTCGGGGAGGAAAGGATATTCAGCTCCGATCCGTGGCTTCTTATGTAGTGAAGGGGTTGTGCCTTCTCTCCTAGCAGTAAGTTGCAGCGTTACAGTGAAAACGTACAGCTCCCCGCCTGCTTACAGTGCTCCATTATGAGCCCAGATATAAACCTCAACATGTTTTCTGGCGATACAGGCAGCTCCGCTGAAAACCTAAGGGAGGCTTCCACCGTGGCTCCCAACTACTCTGCACAAAGATTTCCCAGCTCCGAGACCTCTGAAGGTTTACAGTAATAGGCATCTTGTGCTAGGCTGCTCTAGCTAGACGGAAAACTGGGAGGTATGGAGGAGTGTTCTCAGCTGTTTAACCACTGCACACCAAAGAATGTTTTCCCTTTCTGCCTCAGAATTAGGGAAAGACAGAAATGCTTAATGAAACACTGATATCGACTGAGGTTTCACAGCATCAGGAGTCTAAGAACTTTGTTTTACATTCCATTAAGTTAGCCCATGACTTCCCACGCCGCACCATTTCGCCTTCACTTAGCTAAAAAAGCCAACTTCATGCAGACAAATCAAGGCAAAGTTTATCCACCCCCACCCCTGTCTCCCTTCTTTTCCAACTCAAACTCATCCACGACTAATAAACGGCCCCAACGGCGGCACAAAGGAAGCTTTGAAGGCTGCACCAGCCTGGTCCTCAAGTTGCCAACTGGAGGTAGGCTTAATGTAAATAGAATCTCGCGGTTTAAAGATTTTTTTAAGGGCTTGTCCGTACCGATGAAGCGCTTGGGCACCCCCAGCACTGCACCATCAGAGTTAACACTCACCAAAATACATTATGTTTCTCATTAATCGGACAGCTGGAACCCCACCGCAGCGTCTTCAGCATCAGCTCGCATCCAAGGCTGACACGCAGAGCAGAGCCGTTTCATGCTACACTCGCGGCGGAAACGTCCCCGGCGTGGAGAGCAGCGGGCGCCGAGCGTGCGTCCTCGGCGGGGTGAGCGCCTCGCAGGCTGCCGTTCCCGGGCTACGGTCGCGGGCGGCTGGAGCGTGCGCTCCGGCTGCTTGCTGCACTGCCCATCCTTACTGTAATTCGACTCCTCCTTGCGATGTCCTTGCCGCGCCTGTGACATCAGGGCTGAGAGTACTACAAACAGACCCCCCCACCCCGCCACACCCCACCCGCGGTGAGCAGCGGCTCCAGGAGGTGCTCCGATGGCCGGCCTGGACCAACCATGGCTCTCGGGAAGCTTTGACGAGCCCAGAGACCCGGAGGGGGCGGAGTGAGGGGAGCGGGAGGCTCTTAAAGAGAGAAGGGTCTCTGGATGCACACAGGGGATATTCACCGGTGTGAGGGAAGGGACGTGGCTAAGGGGAGGTCTGCCATTAACGTGTAATTAGACACACTTTTATCCCACCCCTCCCGTGAATGTCATCAACCTCGCCAAAATTTAGCCTCCCCTACCAAGTTAAAAAGGCAGGGGGAAGGGGAATGCTGTCTCGTGTGCCTGCATTCTCTTTGCCATGGGCTTGAGGGTTTCTTGTTTGTGATGTTTACACCCAAGAGGAAGAAAAGACTCAGGGGATCTTTGCTAGGGAAATAGGGGTTTTCCCTTAGGAGTGATCAGATCCTAGACAGCCGAAGTTGGTGAAGAGTTTTTATTTCTTGAGTATTATTCTGAACTAGGTGGATTAGACAAATGGGAAGAGAAATAACTGGTAATAAAAGTCTCCTCCCAGTTTCACAGGATCACATTTGCTGCCTCCCTTAGTAGGTAGCAGAAAGGATACTGAAGCTGAAATGATCTTTGGCCCCTAAATGGAAGAGGCATTTAACCTGAAAGGCAACCAAGATTGTGTCAAAATTGCAGTCTAATCACCAGTATAATATAGAAAAACACACACACACTCCCATTAAATTTGCGATGAACAGTCAAGAAAGGCAAAGCTTAGCAAAGCCTCTGGCTCCTCCAATGGTCTAATGAATTGCAGTTTTTCTCTTACATAGAAAAGGATGTTAGAAAGAAATCCCTGAAAGCTTGCTGATTAATACTTAAATGCTCAGCATGGAAAATAAGCCCACAGAGCAAGTTCAGTTTCCTAAGGACTCCTCACTTTGCAACCCAACTTACCTACTGGACCATATAAACTTAAAAATTTCTACAAAATATTATGAAAGGAAGAAATGAAGATAAAGAACTGCAGCCTATGAAAGGAGGCAATTGATATATTTTTTCCCTTTTATGAATGTACTGAGGTGACACTGGTTAACAAAATTATACAGATTTCACGGCTACCATTCCACAACATGTCATCTGTATACTATTGTGTGTTCACAGTCCCAAGTCAAGCCTCTGACCATCATCCTTTATCCCCTTATACCTTCTTCCACCCATATATTTTTAATATGAGTGTTTATAAGCCCTGTTAGCAAATATTTCTACATTTTATTATTAAAATATTCAAGAGTCTTTCCTTCAGCAATTCTGTATCTATTGGTGGATTTAAAGCACATTATCAGTATTAGGGGGCTGAAGTTCCTAACAATAATAGCTTACTACATACTCTTACAAGAAAGCTTAACCCTCAATTTCCTCCTTCTGAAAGGAACAGTATGACCAATAGCCTCTCTCACAATGAGTTACAGAGTTTGGTGAATGAGAATAGGTAATCATATATAAATCAGAAACATTACGGTGAATCTTAGTGATGTTCTTTTAGAAATAAGACTCTTCATGTAAAGCCATTCGGAGGAAGAAAATTTAAATAGTAAAGAATATTACTTTTTTACTCCTTCTATAAAGTTAAAAATAAAAATAATGTTACAGGAAAAATATTGAAGAAACGTGTGTTTTTCCTTTCGGACAGATGGAAATCATCCAAAAGCCCAATTAATGGCCCTTCCCTCAGGCAGAAGAACCATCTGTGGTAGAGCTTGTTCTTGAAACTCATCAGCTGCCTTGACCTCCTACTTGGGCTAGGGGGCACTGCAGTTTAATGTTAGAATTTTTGGTCCTTTTGAGTTCCTGTAGTTAGGAGATGAAGGCATTTAGAGTGGAGTTTAAAACAGGAGATTAGAGACGCTAAAAGGATTGTCTTAATAATTAATAACACCCTTGCATTTGCATGGCATTTGCAGTTACAAGGTACATTCACTTATGTCACCTTTCTCACAAACTGAGATATAGAAATGTGGACATTATCAACGTCACGGATGAACGTGAGGCTCTGAGACTTTTGCAACTTTTTCAACGAGGTGGTCAGTAAAGAACAGTTGTCTTACTATTTGTATGTTGAATTTATGTTGCAATCCGAGCAGGTTTCTTTACTCAAAGAAATAAATGATAAATTTCCCATTTATGATAACTAGGGTAAATTTCTTCCCCAATTAAATTATGTCAATACATGCTTTAGAAAAAAAATATCTACATGGTCACGAGTATACAGGCTGAGAGTGTCTGGTGGTTGACTATTCCAACCTCCGCCTGGTCTGTAGAGCATGCCTGAAGAGTATGTAGAGTATGTAGAGTATTTCAGAGTATGTAGGTTCTGAAAGAGTAAGGCATCCAAGAGGCAACTAGTGTTACATCTGAACAACGGAATTCTGTTCAACCAAAAAAAGGCAGGTATCCTCTTTATTTAAAGATGGGTGCCCCTCCACCACCCTCCAAGTAAGGATTATCTGGAATGTCAAGGCCTCAGATACAAACATTGCTTATCTCTGAATGGAAAACAAATGATTTTAATTTCAATTTCACAGTCTCTATTATTTCATTAAAATTATTTGTATATCTTATATTAAAAATTTTTTTAAATGCAATTATTTTTATTTTGAAACAGAACAGCATCCAAATGATGGCAGAGCTAGACACACAGTTGTAGATGTGGCATCTGTGCCTGAGAGATGCTCCCCTATGTCAGCTCAAGGACAGGCCCCTGCAGCTTCCAGGGAAGGACCTTTAACTATAACACTCCTTGCCTTTATCTGTTACCAAGAAGGTTTTAGAAGGGAGGGGGGAGGGGCAGGATTCTGAGGAGGAATCACATCATTCTGTCCAGATAAAACTATATTTTTCACTATTAAAATGAAGGATGCCCTAAAACCAGTTATAAATTCAGGGTTAAAACTTCAATAAATATAAAATAAAAAGTCTAAGTGATAAGGAAAAAATTGTGATAACATGAGAATTTCCCCTCTGCTCAAATATCCAGATAGCCACCCTTCTGGATCCCTCATCTCCTTCAAGCCTTGCTCAAAGGTTTGAGCTCTCTTTTTTCACAGTTTCAGACAGCCTTGATCCCTCCCCTGCCATTTCCTAACCTCTCACTTCCCCTAGGATGCTCCATGGCAGTTACCACCATCTGACACACTACTACAGACATCTATTTATTTTGGTCACTCTTCCCGGGAATATATTCTCCACGAGGGCAGAGATTTTTTGTTTGTTTTTCACTGTTGCATCCACAGTTCTTAGAAAAGTTGCTACTCAATAAATAGTGGTGAAAGAATGAATGAACATACTGAGTACAACCGATTGTGTGTAAAACATCACACTTTTCTGTGCGCCTGCCTTCGATTCTTTGAGGTTGATGGTGACTTATGCAAAGTGTTTACACGAATTGAATTTGTCCATGCTTAGCAGCAGCTGTTCCTAAATTCCATGCCATACAGAGAGTGGCCAGGTGGGATAGCAGGCCCTAGTCTGTGAGTTGCTGTCCTTCCAAGTTCCCATAGTTGTATGCAGCAGTAACAAAGCTCAAGTTAGCACCCCCCAGTTGTCTTACATTACCTTCCCCAAGTCTCAGATTCATCTCTTCCCTGTATCACAGCAGTAAAATGTTACCCAATGTTCCTGATTCCAGGCTTGCTCAAGGCCAACCTATTCTCCATATCAGATCTTTTATTATCTTTTTAAAGCAGAGATGATCAAGTCACTCCCTTAGTAATCACCAGTGTCTCTCGATTTCACTTACCAGGGTATAGAAGACTTTTCACAATTAGGTCCCTGATTATCCCTCCAGTTGTGAATTCTTCATCCTTCACACCCTTCACTACAATCCTATTGCATGACTACAGTTCTCCTGAAGACTGTACTTCCTCTTACCTGCTCTCATTACCTGGACAGCTCCTGCTCAACCTTGGTTCTCTGTTCAAGTATTATCTCTCTGAGGTGTTTTCCTAACCTTGAGGCTTAATGAGGTGCTGCTTCTATTTTTTAATATAGCAAACAACAAGTTTTTGTATAGCAACCAACACTAATTCCTACTCTAGCATTTAGATGTATTGTGGGAATTTTCCTGTACTTGCTTGTCTCCTAAATAAAAGACAATGCTTTTTTATCTCCATGACCTAATACAAATTGGTATTTAAGGAATGAATCCATTATTAACCTATTCATTCAATATTTACTGAGTAAGTTCAATATCTTTTGAATGCCTACTTTATGTCATCCATTGTTCTAGGTGCTGGATAGAGAGCACTGCACAAAGGGCCCTGAGAGACGTGCGTGGCTAGGGGTTTGGGGGGTGGGTACCAGGACGAGCTGCAAGGCCAGTGTGCTAGGGCAGAGTCGGCTCTGAAAAGCATATGAGTTGAAGTCAAATGGGTCACATGGAGCCTAACTGGGTGGGATTTTGTAGGCCATAGTTTAAGGACTTTGACTTTTGTTCTGACTGAGAGCATATGCCTAGGGCTTATGCCTGGGTCGCAGGCCAGGTCCCCAGTAGGGGGCATGCGAGAGGCAACCACACATTGATGTTTACCTCTCTTTCTCCCTCCTTTCCCCTACCTAAAAAATAAATAAATAAAATCTTTTTTTTAAGTGGTCATTGTGGGGTATATTTAATTTGAGATACCTATTACATATTCAAGTGGACATGTTCCATAGCAGATTGATTATATGGGTCTGAAGTTCAGGGGAGAATTTTGGGTTTTATATTTAAATTTTGAAGTCATCATTTGGTAGATGGTAATTAAATTCATGAAATCAGATGATATCTTCCAGGAAGTATGGATGGAAATGGAGAAGCAAGAGGGTTAACACTGAGCCCTGGAACATTATAAGCAAGAGGACAGCATATGGGTATTTGGTGATTGAATATTTGTTGAAAGCATAATAATTTGTTGAATAAATTCTTGTTGATATATGAATGGCATTTTATGAAATACTATTTTTTTTTTAGGCCTGAGTTTGCCTCTGTCTGATATGCCACCATCCACTATAAAAACAGTTTGAAAAGTAGAGATACAAGTAATTTGTCTTATATGAGAACAAATGCCTAAGTCAATTGATCTGTGTAGTGTTTTGATTGGAATTGTTTTTAGATTGTGTAGACACTGCTATAAACTCATAAATCTTTCATTTCTAGATTCTCACTTGAAGCTTCCATTGAAATTAATGCCTAGGGACTTTAGTCTAAAAAATTAATTGCCCACAAAAAATATGCT
>VMDR010015539.1:0-22178 GCA_007922815.1 Macrotus californicus | reverse complement strand
AGGGGAGGTTAAGAATAGTATAGGCAATGTAGAAGCCAAAGAACTCATATATATGACCCATGAACATGAACTAAAGAGGGGGAGTGTGGGGGGAAGGGGTGTGCAGGGTGGGGGGGTGGAGATGGGACAACTATAATAGCATAATCAATAAAATATATTTAAAAAAGAGAACTGTAAAAATAAATAAATAAATAAATAGATACAATAAAATAAAAAAGCAAAAAAAAAAAAAGAAAACAGTATAGAATTCCTCAAAAAACTTTTTTTGAAAAGAATTATCATAAAATTTAGCAATTTCACTTCTGCACATATATCCAAAGGAATTGAAAACAGGGTCTTGAGGAGATATTTGACACTCGTGTTCATTACATCGTTATTCACAAAAGCCAAGAGGTAGCAGCAATCTAAATGTCCATCAGCGGATGAATGGATAAAGAAAGTGTGGTCTATACAAACCCAAAAATATTATTCAGCCTTTAAAAAGAAGGGAACCCTCTTACATGCTACAACATTGATGACTCTTGAAGCTATTGTGCTAAGTGAAAAACGTCACTCACCAACAGGCAAATACTGCATGATTCTACATCTATGAGGTACCTAAAGTAGTCACATTCAGAAGCAAAGCAGAATAGTAGTGATCAGGGGCTGGGCGTGGGGGCGGTGGGGAGTTGTTCAGGGGACAGAGTTTCAGCTTTGCAGGTTTGAGAGGTCTGCTGCACAACAATGTGCACAGTTACTACTGTGCTGCACACTTAAAGTCGGGTAAGATGGTAATTTTTATGTTATGTGCTTTTTACCACAATAAAAAAAAAACAGACTAAAAAAAAAAAAAGAAAAAGATACCTCTCTACAGAAGACTGGTCTGTCAGAATTGGATTCATTACGGCCACCCTTTGTGGTTATTTTACACATGTGGTAACACCAAAAGAGTTTGCTCTCGCTTTTCTCCGAGTTAATTCATAGCCCAGAGATGTATTATCTCCTCACCCGATACTCAGCTTGCTTCCTTCCACTTTGACTTAAAAAGCTCTAATTATTAAATCTGTGCCTTAGAGTATAGCCATAACATATACTTCATGGGAGACCCTGCATATTTAATAAGATAACAGTAGCCAGAGCCAGTCTTGTTCATAAATTGAAGCCTGATTTTAAAACAGATGCCCTTCACAGCTGTAAATCTGCCAGATCCAATTTTAGTTTTTTTTATTTCTGAAAACAAGGAAATACAGTGATATACTCTTCTTTCAATTGCTAATTGAAACTTATTTCAGTTTTCTTTAAAATTAGAAATGGATCAGATTTGGAGAAAGATTTATTTTGATCAAGTCAGAAGATTCTTTACGTGTTTTTCAACAATGTGTTTTTTAAAGTGTGGGTTCTTAGCATTTGGAAGAAAACAAAAATAGCTGTGGGCAGGAAGAGGTGTCTCCTATTATCACAGAGATTTCAAAGCTTGAGTCATCCTTGTCATTTTCAGACTCAACGGCCCAAAGCTGAGTCACAGGGTGAAATGAAGCGGGGGTTACGCTGAGTTTTGAAATCAATCCAACAATTTTAATAGGTGGTCACCTGTGACGTCACCCATGGAAGCTACTTCATTCATGGCTACCTCATACACTTTTTTCAGAATCCCTTTCCTGCTTCCTTTCCATAGCTTACCCCAAAAGGAGTATGTTAAGCTCTGTTTGTTTCCCAGAAATGCCCTCTGCTCCTAGAGATAATGTGCTAGCTATCAAAACAACTCCAGCTATTAAGTGTCAGCTATTACTAGTTCTATTATTACTACTACTACTGCTGCTGCTGCTCTTGGCGTCTCATTGAGTCTTAGAGCGTTTTCTTGAAAATTGCACCTCTGAATAAGGGAAGTGTATTCTAGACCCTTGTTTCTCTAACTGGGGCCCATGTGGTTTGCAGGCCAGCAGCGCGGCAGCATCACCAGGAAGCATGTTATGCAGATTCTCAGGCCCCGCCCCAGACCCATGGGATAGAACCTTGCATTTTAGCAAGATCCACAGGTGATTCTTGTGCACATGAATGGTTGAGAAGCACTCAGATAACAGAATATTCTGGTTAATGGGACTTGCCACATATACTACATATTCATATAGATAATCGATTTTCAAAGATTTCAAACTAGAGTCCAACAAAAGAAACTTGCCCTTTTCAGTTGCTATGGACAAACCTGAGACTACACAGGTCTGCTTAATGTTTGTATTCTCAGCACACTAGGAAGGGAGAAATGTAAGAAGGAAGGCGTGATCACCCCCAGGGGCTGCTACCTATTGGACGTTTCATCCTGTGTGTTCCTTTGGCACCTCAAATATAACATGGTCAAAGCCAAATTCATGGACTATGTCTTAAGTTGGATTCTCTAGATGCCGATGCTGAGATGAGAATTCCTGTGAAAATGATTTATTAGGAATGTTTCCCCAAAAAATCTAGCAGGAGAGAGGACAACTGGGACCAGGAGAAGAGGGAAGCTAAGCAAGGAAGTTAATACCAGAAAAGTTCCATGGGTGCCTTTGGTTCAATGCCTCAGGGGACTCTGGAGACAGTGGTGATTCCTTGCAATTCAAAGTGTGCTCCATGGACCAGAAGCACCGACATCACCAGACAGCTTGTTAGAAGTGCAGAATCTCAGACCCCCACACGAGTCCTAGTGAACTGGAATCTGCATTTTTAACAGGATCCCTCAAGTAGTTCATAAGCAGACTAAAATTTGAGAGAAATAGTGTAGGTCATATATCAAAGTTGTCCCAATTAGAGGAAAGGATGGAGAAGTTTTTATATCCCACTGCTGTATCAGTTTTGGGGTTAGGGTTGATCCTAGGCTCCTTAATTCCCTTAAAAAATTCCCAGCCACTTCCTTCTCTGTGTGTGTGCAGACCGAAGAGTTTCAGCAGGCAGGGGTTGCTCCTGACAGAGATTCAGGTTCTGGGTGCGCCCAAGTATTGGCTGAGAGTGAAAATACGTTAGGAGCTATTGTGCATGGAAATGGAAATGAAATCCCAGGGGATTATGGGCAGAGAACTAACCAAGCCTGCTACAGTCTCCATGTACCTTCTTTCTCATCCTGCTCTCCTCTTGTTTTCCCTAGCACATAAATCGTCCACCGCCCACAGAACTCTGAGATAACTTCCCCTCATCTGCCAGGACCAATAGGTAACCAGTCCTTTCAAGTCTACCCCTGCAAAGGTTCTCAAATTTGTTCTCCGTTCTCCATCACCTTGCCACTGTCCAAATTCAGAGTTACATTGTGCCTCACTACTGCCCGCCCCCAACTGTTCCCAGTCCAAACCCTATCTGCCACCTGTACACAACTGTTACACACAAGTGCAACAAGAAAGTCCCCTGTTCCGCCATGCTTTTCTCAGTCCTTCTAGGCAGAAATGATCACCCACCTTCTGTTCCCATAACAATACTCCTGTATATTCTAGGAGTGAGACATTTGTCTTATTTGCTAGTGTTGGTCACTTACAGAATCCATCCATCCAGAGAAATTCTGAACCACTCAAAGATAAAAATTGTAGTTGTACTTCCTGTGTTTGCCGCGTATTAGGTGCTCAACAAATATTTATTAAATAATGAAATTATCAGCTCTAAGGTATTTTCAGGTAATTTAGCCGATGGACAGGTGTTATGAATCTATACTTATATTTAATAAACTCAAGGATGCAAACACTGCACCTAATGAAAAAAGGAGAAGGGTGAGAAATTTTGCATGAATTTTTCATGTTTTTCATAGATGAGATCTCATTCATTTGCCACTTGGCAGATTCTCTCAGCTGCACTGAAAGACTTTATTTGGAATCTTTAATGCAAACAATTCCCTCAAGAATTAGACACATTTGATAATGCTCCTAACAGCTAAGGCCGATGACTGTTTATTATTTTAGCTATTAATTACCACTTTTCTCTTCACTACAGACTTGAAACTGTGTTTTCCAAACACAAGCCTTGAGAATTGATGCTGTTTGCTTTTACTAGTATCATCCAGGAACAAGCGCAACACTTGTAACTTGAGTAATTAGTATCTGGTCTGTGCTTTCTAAGTTGTATCTCCCTCTCTCTTGCTAGGGCTCTCTCTTTCTCTCTGCATCTCTGGTTTAATTAATGCTAATGCATACTGCCCTACAAGAATTTGCAAGCTGTACTGAGAAATAATGCAGTGTTAGTTTTGTAATTTAGTGCACAGAGCACATTTGTGCAAAAGCTTTGTAAACTGGGCCTGTGGTCAAAAGGAGCAATTAGCACTTTGTTAGTATGCAATGATGTACTAACCTGTGCAGTCCCCAAAGCAGTTGTCTGTTCTATTTTACCCTCATGTGCAAATTTCTTCCAGTGTATACAGCACTGCTCCAAAAATAACACATTGCACGCCTAGCGCTGTAAATTGGGTTCATGATGAGGAAGACATATCAATTAGAAAATGCGCATGAGTTTGGCCCTACGGTTCCCAGCAAAACAAGGAAAGTGGTGCACAGCCTTCAAGGGGAGCTACAGTTCTCTATTCCTCCCTCAGATTTCACAAGCGGAGTTGTCTTCATCATCAGAGAGAGACTATAGGAAGGGCATTTGGCGAGAAAATAAGACCTCAAACCAGAATAGTTAACCCAAAATCACACTGATGTAGACTTCGTTAACACTGCAGACTGATTTGCATTTAAACAGACACCATCCGTTCCTTTATTTAAGTCGCACACAGGAACCGCACAACAGTTTGTGTATTCTTTGGACTTCTCAGGTTCTTAGTGAAGCACATAACCATGTTAGGTTAATGATAAAAATAACAGTGTCTAACATTTCTACAGTGATATGCAGTTCTCCAAGATATTTCAGGTAGATCAGCTCACTGGTGTCTCACCACACATCTGTGGGTACGCATTACCATCACCACTTGGCTGATGTGGAAATGTGGGCTCAGAGAGGCTGGGTAACGAGTACAAAGTCACACAGGTGGCGGTACTTTGTAGTGGTTCAAAACATGGGCTCTGAGGCCAGGCTGCCTGCAGGCAAATTTCTACTCTGCTTCTCTCCGACCATGTGAACTTGGCTTCACCCTTCTGTACTCCAGTTTCCTCACCAATAAAATGGGAATGACAATTATAGTACCTGCCTCAGGGGGCTTTATGGGGATTGAATGTAAAGCGCTCGGAATAGTGCATAATACAAACACGGGCTATACAAGCATTAGCTGTTGTTACTGTTATTATTTAGCATAAGTAAGTAAGTGAGCTAGGACTTATTCTCAGATACGGTGAACTTTCAAAAGATTCAAAGGTATCTAGTAAATATAACTATTTTTCATTCTCAGGGGCTTATTTTTTCAGGCTATATAAGGATCAAACATATTTTTAAAGATAGAAGAGAGCTGGAGGGAAATGTAACGCTATTAACTTGAGGAAAAGCTGCTGGAGGGAGTACAGCGAATATTGTCCTTCATCATCATCAAAGAAGGCTATGACAAGCTGGAATTCAGCTGAAGCATGATTCTAATTTGATTTGATGCAGAAAAACAGTCCTGATAGTGAGAAGAGGGGTTCTCAAGGAGCGCGGCTGATCACAAAAATGACTACACCCCAGCACCTTTCCTTGTATCGATGGCCCTTTCGAGGTAACTTTGCATCTCCTCAAGAGGCAGAGGCTGTTTTCCCACCTGGGGTTCTAGGGTGACCTGTGGCTTACGTGGGCAAATGGCATGTGGTGGAAGTGATGGTGTGCCACTTCTGCATCTAGGCCTCAGGACTCTTGACAACTTCTGCTCTTATTCTTGGAAAGCTGACCGGCAGCCTAAGCTAGAGTGCTCCAGCATGAGAGAACCTGGTCACTCCCTTGCCCCAGGGGGTAGCTAGCTAACTCCGGAGGCAGCCATCTAGCTCACTGACACCTGACTGCAGGAACAGAAGTGAGGCCAGCTGAGTCCAGAAGAATCGCCCAGCTGAGCCCTGGCCAAGTAGCTAAGCCACAGAAATATGAACTAAATCAGCATTGTTGTGTCAGGATGCCAGGTTTTGGGTGGTTTGCTACATTGGAAGACCATGACACATTTGACCTTAAAAAACTGTGACCTTAAAGACAGAATAGATACCTGCACTGTTCAGAAAAAAAAATGGAGTGGGATGAAAGGGTGAAATAGGAGACCAGTGGTTTTGTTCCCACACACGTGCTTCTCTGAGTTTGTGGGATGGAGGCTTAAGCTCCAGCTAAAGAGTTTTTTTCTGATCATAAGCAAACAGAATATTTTAATCACACATTTAATAAACACTATTGAGCACCTACTACGTGTTAAATACAAAGTGATTTCTTTCCTAGGAAAACATAAAAATTGTGACAAATCTAACTATATTCTGTTCACTAGATGATATTCAGATTCAAGGTGTTCTTTGAAAAAGAAATAAATTACATTTCCACAGCAGTCATGTAAGCTTAATGACAATATTACATGAAAAAGAAGTTAAAATGTTTTAGAGTATACACAAATACAATTGTATCTATTGGTAAAAAGCCAAAATTCTAAAGTCAGGTATCAGGTCAGCTCACCGTTTGATTTTTTTCCCATTAGAATTCAGCAGAGCATACCCAAACCCTGAGACTCAACTCTCACCAAAAAACGTGTATACCCACCAACACTTCCACCAACAGAAATCTGACACATGATGTCCGGGCTGTCTCATTCTCTTTCTTTCCTTTGGCATTTGGTAACCACAGTTCTACTATAATCCTCATTCTAGAAAAATTTCCTCCCTTCACACTTACTCTCCTCTGTGTCTGTCAGCTGTGGTTGGGGCCAGCCACTGCCCTTCTTCCTTCTGGTCTTAGCAGTAGTACTATTTTCAACTGCGGCACCATCCTGGTTTGGGGACCAATCTCTCTAACATTCGGGGCATAGCAGGATGGCATGAAGCCCTCTTTGATTTTTCACTGTTGGCTCCACATGGGAGGCTTGGTGTCTCTTAGAGTTACAGAATACTTATCCAGTTTTTCTAATTGCCTGGAGCATAGTACATAACCCACAGTGCTCTCTCATTCATTCTCTTGTTCACTCACTCAACAAATAA
This sequence comes from Macrotus californicus, assembly GCA_007922815.1. Taxonomy (NCBI): domain Eukaryota; kingdom Metazoa; phylum Chordata; class Mammalia; order Chiroptera; family Phyllostomidae; genus Macrotus; species Macrotus californicus. Next base: position 15,120 of record VMDR010015539.1, on the reverse strand, counting down.
CTATTGATCCAGGCTATATGCTGGGCATTGGAAGACACAAATATGAGCCAAATATTAACTTGAACCCTGACTTATGGAGCTCATAGTCTAGTGGAAGAACAGGCCTTTGTCAAAGAATCACATGAGCAAATGTAAAATTGCTCTGGGACACATGTCATCTGCTATGAATACTGTACAATAGCTTTCACGAGGAAATGTCACTTGAAGTGAGATGGGAAGTCTGTGCAGACATGAACCAGGAGAAGGAGGAGGCCAAGTGGAATAGTCAGAAGAACTGCAAGTGCAAAGCCCCTGTGGTGGGAAAAAGCATAAAGAAGATGTGGAAGTAAAAGGTAGTCAGTGTGACTGGAACCAAGGTCAGGTTGAAAATGTGGGTGGGATGAGGAACCCAACTTGGCAAGCCTTGTTAAGGAGTTTACCTTAATCCCAAATGCAAAGAAAACCAATGAAGAAGGACTTAGCAGGGCATCAACATGGGCAGTGTGGCATTTTGAAAAATTACTCTGACTGCAGTGAGGGTGGGGGTAAGGATACATGGAGCTTCTGTCTCATTGGCTGTCCCTTGAAAAGAAGCCAAACCCCACCTACTCCTTCAGACCAAGGTATGAGAAAGAGCAGCAGGTGGAAGATGGTCCAAGAAAAGACAAAAGTCTGAAATTGGAGTAGAAAAGAGAGCAGTCAGTACTTTGCCCACCAGTTGAAGGACCTCATTGAAACATTCTAGGTGGTTCATTAAACACGCAGATTTCAAGGCCCCGTCCCATAACTTCTGGTCTGAATCTATGGAGGCGAGATCTGGGGCCCTGTCTTAGTGTTCTGAACCACTCATGGCTAAAAGTTTTATTGTCTAAGGCACACAGGTAAGTTGGAAAACGACGAGGCTAAAACTACTCAAAACCCCATCAACTCTTCAGCATGAGCCCTGAGCAAAGAAAAGACACAGATGATGTCTCTCACAGGCCGAGCCGATGCATCTCCCGGTGCCCTGGAGTTTGTCACAGGATCTCTCGTGGCCTGTTTTCTCACAGCTGTACCGCCCTGCCAGAGCCTGCGGCAATTCACACTACATTCTGAACCAACGCTCTATGTTGATTCCCATCTTCCTTACACATGGTGATATCAAGTATTTTACCTTAATTTCATTTTGATTGCCAATTGAGACTTGCTCATAACACTTTAAGTCAGGGGTCAACACATTGTAATTCATGTGCCAAATCCACTTGTCCCATGATTTTGTATCATCCAGAAGCTGAAAAATAAATCATAAGACTATTTCATGACATAATAAAATTATATGAAATTTAAATTTAGTGTTCCCAAATGCAGTTTTACTGGAGTACGCAAGTGTTCTTATTCATTTATTTAATTACTTATGACTGGGTTTGCTCCAGACATACCCTACAAAGGCAAAATTGAGTAATTGTGATAGAGACCATATGGCCCACAAAGTCTAAAATATTTACTATAATTATTTTTAAGAAACAAAATTTCTGAGTCATGCTTTAAATTAACCTCTCAGCCTCTTTGGTCGAATTACTAATAAATTACCGAGCTCCTGTGAAGCAAGTAATTAATTTGTAATGCAAATAATTGCCCCATAATTTAAATCCTTCATAAGCTTGACTTTTCGTACTAAATTTTCTTGAAGCTAGACATGCCCTCTGCTCTACGTACTATGACTAACTTACTGTGATTCAGGTAAATCAGAAAACGTACAACTTCGTAAAGGATCTAACATCATCGGGCCACTGTGTATTGCCAACACTTCTCTAGAAGTCATAAGGCAAAAACCGGCAGCATCTCTACTTCAGTTCTAATTGATTTATCTGAAACAGAATTAATTACTTTTGGCTTGAAACCCAATGTGGGTTAATATCGTACATGTGAATGATAACATTGTATGAATATGCAAAATGCCTTTGGAAACAGCAAAACTCAGATAATTCACGCCAAGGACAAGGAGGCCCAGTACGGATTAGCACATTTCTTGGGAGGGAGGGTTAATTGAAAAGAAGATGTAGGTTTACAGAATCACCCTGGAAACTGTGCCCAGCTATGCACACACTGTTGACAAGAGTCCATCAGTAAAGATACCATAACATATTTGGTAAACACAACGGGAGCCGCACTTGCAGGAGACCTCATTGCAGCTCTTGGCTATGAAATCTTGGTGGGGAAGCGGGGTGAGACTTCTGGGTCTTCGGTGAGAAGTACTGAGTTTGTGGATTATTAAGGAGGTGAGAACCAGTAAATAGGTGGGGTGAGGCTGCACAGCACTTTTCAGAATGCATTCTGTCTTTGATGTTTGGACGGCTAGACACATTCATTCCCTGGCTCAACTAGAGCCCGGGAAATATCTTCTTAAATATAATTGTCATTTAGGTTGGTTTTGATTTTTTTTTTTTTTGTACCAGATACCACTCCTTATAGTAGTAAAATTTTTTAAAGGAGAGAAATTAGACTCAAGGAGAAACAAAACAGACTGCTAATAAATAACCTTTGGATGTCATGTTCCCTAGCTCTCCCAGCTCTTAATAGGCCCTTGAGAGAGCAGAGAAATTTAAAACCCAGTGGGAAAGGAAATTAAAATTACTTCCTCTACCATGGGCTAGTCCTGAGCATTCTTTCAATAATACAGAAATCATTTTTTTTAATTTCTATTGCTCAACATATACAGTTTTTATAATCAATTACTTGTTAATCAATTACTTGTTGACCATCAATTCAACAAGTATTTACTGAGCATGTGAGAAGCACCAGTTAAAACCTCTGACAGTTCTACAGAGCTGTAAGAAGTAGTGCCTGCTGTATCGGTCAGGGCAGGAGAGATGCTGTCACAAATAATGCCAGCATCTCACGAATTAACATATTACAATATGAGTTTGTTTCTTGCTCACTTAACTTCTCAGTGTAGAAATTGGTGCCAGGCTCCTTTCACCTGGAAGCAGCTTCCTGGGTGGAGGAATAGCAAACGCATAGGAACTGGTGATGAAGGTGAAAGGCTGCATTTGGTCACTATGTTCAAGAATCTCCCTCTTTCAGACTTCTGGATTATTGGGCCTAATAAACTCAACATTACTTTTTAAGGAAGATGTTGAAGAGGTTTGTCTATAGCTTCATCGTGGCTCAAGCACTCGGTGACTTGGCTTCCACACTCCCCTACCTACTCTCATGTTCTATCCAGTCACACACCTTAACTAATTAGAGTTTGAACTGTCTGAAAATAAACTTTACACCATAATGGGCAAATTATTTCATAAAGAGCTAAGCCAATAAGTTTAAAACTTATACGCAGTGAAAATTAAAGAACTGACTAAATTATCTATGCAAAAAGGCATGTCATGCAGGATTGATGACATTATTATTGTTGGAGGCTGAAGATCAAAGTATGAGAGTGGACCCCAAAATACCAGGGATTATCTTCTGGAGGGCAGGCCCTTTGTAGTACAGGCTACCCCTGTAGGTAAGTGTTCTAGGAACCCACCTGTAACAGTGCACCAGCTGGTGTTGTTGTGAGAGGCTGCATTTGGCTTCAGTGAATTTTTTTTTAACACTCTTTCAATACGTTTGCGCCCATTTCATGATGGGTGATTTACAAGTGCACCTGCCCACATTGTGCTGAATGTTCAGCAGTTTTTGATGAAAAACACATGACCCCCATGCCCCACCCTCCATAATTACCCAATCTTGCCCTGAGTGACTTTTTTTTTGTTTCTGTTGATGAAAAAAGTCCTCAAAGGAAAACGTTTTGCTGATGAGGAAGAAGTGAAACAAAAAACAGCAGGAGCACTAAAAGGCATCAGTGGAAAACACGTCTTGATAGGTGTATTACATCAAATGGACAGTAAGTCTTTGAAGGTGGCTGAAGTTTAAGCATGCAAGAATAAATACACAATTTTTATAAATAAATTCTGTTTTGGGGTCCCCCTTCACATGTCAAATGATATGTTAGCTGATGTCCAAAGATTGTCCCTAGTGCACGGCAACCCCAGCCTTCTTTCCTTGTGTAGTCCTCTAAGAGATTGAGTCTGGGCTGGGCCTGTGACTCCCTTCAGCTGTAGAATGCAGGTGAAGTGACACCAGGACAGTTCCAAGACCGAAGCCTCTGAGAAGGCCTAGCAGCCTTGAGCCACAATGTAAGTAAGATATTCAGCTACTTTGCTACAGAGACCACATGGAGGAGAGATCAACTGAAGGAGAGAAACAGAGAACCAGCAACCCTGCCCTCTGCCCCCACCAGCGGAGGCCTCGGGCTTACATGTCCTTGCCAAGGTGCTAGTCAGGCATGTGAATGAAGAATAATACGTGCTTGTGCCCCACCCACAACCTGACTACAGCTACAGAGAGACCCTAAGTGAGATCAGCTAGAGAACCATCTGACAAAACCTATTTCAAACTAATGAGAGAGCAGATGATGGCTTCTCCTCATGATGGCCTGTGGAAGCCACTGTGGGCAGTGCTGATGATGCTCATGGCTTAGCTATGCCCGGAGGAGCACAGAGCCCATACAGGGGGTGGGTGTGTCTTCTGCTTTAAGCTTGGTGAGAAAAATTGGATTATTAAAGCTCTAGGATCCTCTGAGATGGGTTATCAACCCCTCTCTCAGGACCAACCTCTCCCTAACCCAGGCTCCCATTTCTTTACAACTTTATTCCCCACTTCCTCAACTCTACTCCTTTCCATCCTGTTTGCCTACCTGAGGCACCCGGCTCCTGAGGTTGCCTGGAAGCACTAAGCAGTTACGGCCACTCTATAGGAGAAGAGGAAGAAGAAGGCCAGGATCCATTACCGAAAGGAAAAGCAGCTCCATGAGGCTACAGAAACAGCCTGAGAAGAATGTGGAGAAGAAAATGGACAGATACACCAAGGTCCTCAAGACTCATGGACTTTTGGACTGAGCCCAATAAAATTAACTTTTAATTCCTCAAAAATAAAATAAATAAAACTAATGGGGGAAATAGCATGCAAGTGGTCTCTGAATTCAGTCCTTGTTGAGGCTTAAGCTGGCTTAGTTCATTTAAATATCCACTCTTCGGAATGACAACCCACAGAATATATAGAATAATAAACTGGCTGTCTTTTTAAGCCACTAAATATTAGAGTGGTTTGTTCAGTAGCAATACGTAACCAAAACATAAGTTAAGGCAGAAATTTAGGGTGAAGACAGGGCCTCTCGAACCCACACGATGATTTACTTTCAGAGCTGGATTTTCCATTTCATTCAATGGTTTCATACTTCCAACCAGAGCCTGGCCACCTTGTTACACTAAGGTACAAATGTGAAATTATTGCATGTGGAAGATTTTTTAGGACACCTCTGACTCCCAGGCACTTAAGAAGGCTTTTTACTTATTTTTAACATTTAAACATGAACTTCCTTGAGATCCACCAGAAGTGGGAGCAGAGAACACAGACAAAAGCAGTCTTCTAAGGTGGGCCCGCCGCTGCGGAAAGCGTGGAAACTTGTTTCATTTCTCAAAAGCACGAGGCTTTCTGAATCAGGCCTTCAGTCCAGGGAAGGTCTAAAAGAGTAAAATAACACACTCACACAGGCTCATGAAATCATAATAATAATAAAAACCCTCAGACCTGGTTCTTTTTTTTTCAGCTCTGAAGCAGCACCTGCCATTAGCTGTGGTGGTTCCTATTTTCATATTGTCTGACAGTAGCAGTTGGATCAGGCTTGAGCCAGTGTGACTGAGAGGCAGGCTCCCTGCTTCCACAAAGCTGAATTTAATAAGATGAGAACAGCATGCCAAGATGGGGAGCTCCCTCCCTAACACTTATCCTGACACCAGCCCCTCAGCGGGGCCGTATTGCCTCGGTAATCTGGGTGAGCCGGACAGAGCGTCCTGCTTACAAGTTCAATATAATGGAACAGCAGGGGGCGAAGGGCTGGCAGAAAAGCTTAGCAAAGTTAAAGCCTATTACTCTATGCTTGAAGAAAAATGAGTCACAAAATATTACACCCAGAGCAAGACTTGAACTTGCCAAATGCAGCAGCAACACACACTAAGCCTTGTCCATAATGGTGCATTCATTATTCTGTGGTCCAGGGTAATGTGGATTTAAATGTCTTTAACTCTAATGGAAATGTATATGCAAATTTCCAGTGAGCCCATCTCTCACTCACTTTTCTTTTGCCCTGTTTGAATCTGAGAGGCAAGATGACTGTATTCCACATTTGTCAAAGAAAATGATGCCTTTTTAATGTGCCTTTAGTGACAAGGAGGAGGCAAAAAACGGGACAGAAAGAAATCTTTCAGCTGCCTAGTATGGCCTTTGTTGTTGTTTTATGCTGCTTGTGGAGCTGAATTTAAAACTAATGGAAGAAATAGGAAGCAAGTGATCTCGCGGTTCAGTCCTGTCTGAGGCTTAGGCTGGCTTAGGTAATTTGAAGGTCAGCTCTTCCATATACTTGAGTTCTAACACAAACTCTTCCGTGCTAGTGAACCAAATCAAGCTCTTACATTTGGAACAGACTTGCCTCACACTTTCAATCAACCACTGCCCCAGAACCAATCTAGGGCTCTGTCTAATTAAACCATTATTTGGTATCCTGAACACCATGCTGTTCTAGGACTTGGGTTTTCTTGAAAGAGTAACAATGGAGCTAAGAGGGAAGTCCTTCTGCCCGCCCTGGACTAGCTACAAGTTCTTCCTATAACAAAGGCCACTCAGATCAGGTGCGGTGTCAATGATGGCAGCCACCAATTACTGAGCTCTTAGCATGGGCCAGGTGCTTGGTTTGATGCTTCATATTCATCACCTCTAATCTTGATGTAGTGGGTTATATATTTTCTCACACTGTTTCTCAGGTTTACAAAAATATTTCAGCTTCTTTATATTTGGCTAATCAAATCTTCTACATTATCTTTCCATGGGGAAACAAACTTAAATCTCAGACTTGCCAAATTGTCTTTCATTCCCTTCCAGTTTCAAGTCTGTTTGGATGTGTGGTATCCCTCGGATATATGCTCAGTCTTTTAGATTTCCTTTCCGTTCTTTGCTCCTTTTGAAGATGGTGTCTGGATCTCGTGTGCCTAGTGCCAGTGTAGACTGAAGAGTCCAGACCACGTGGTAACTTCTGGATCCCTGCAGGCCTCTGTGCTGGGATGGTTGGTCTCACCAGCTACATGGATTAGTGAGCAACCAGGTCCTAACTGGCCATTAGGAGCTTCTTGCCGTGTTCCTTGACTATTAACTCTGTTCATGAATTCCTCACACATGCAGGCTCTGACCACCCTAAGCAGTACTGTAGTCCACTTCCTGTCTCTGAACCTTTGTGTCCCCACATCAGGACATGTATGTACATTTTGATGCCCTGCATGCCAGGTGCAGGCCAGGCAAAGCTAGCCCACTTTCTTGTGCTTATCTCTCCAATTCCTCTGTCGGTAATGGTGTATTTTTATTCCTGTTCCATGAGGACATGGTGCAGAGATGAGTATGGGAGTCTTCCTAAGATCTTCGTTATGTCTAAGGAGGCAAACAGCTAACCTTGATGTTGTGGGGGGTCTTCTAGACCCATTGACCATTTCTATTATCCTCTTACTTAAGTGGGGCACCAAGAGTGAAGGAAATGAGTATCTTGACATCTGACCTCCTCTCTTTATCTTTCCTAACTTTCTTTTATTTATCATGCCCTAGGCCCTGAAGCAGGCCTGCCCAATCATCTTTCTGCCTAGCCAAACTCCCTTCATACCCTGAGTTCTTGTTGCCCTAGGACTGTCCTATTAGGTTTCTCAGAAGCAGACAAGGATTCAAATGAAGCGAGTCTATTTGGAAGGGCAAGGAAATACCAGAAGAGGAGTGGGGAAGTGAGAGAGGGAAGGGAAGGCAATGTAGGACAGTTACCAGTGTGGGCAAATAGACCTTAATCCCAAGGGAAAAATCTAGGTAACAGAATAGAGCACACGTTCAGAGTTACTAACCCAAGTCTTGAGAAAACTGCAGCATTAAAAAAAATTTTTTTTAATCCTCACCAAAGGACATTTTTTTCATTATTTTTAGAGAGTGGGGACAGGAGAAAGTGAGAGAGAAAAACATTGATTGGTTGCCTCCCACATGTGCCCTAGACTGGGACTGGAATCTGTAATCCAGATGTGTGCCCCCACTGGGAATTGAACCCAAAACTCTTCAGTTACAGGAAGAGGTTCCAACCAACTGAGCCACACCTGCCAGGGTGAAACTGCAGCATTTATACATCATTTCTTGTCACTCATTGATTGAGGACCACTCTACCTGGGATGATGAAACTGTTCTTATGTATATGTAGAATGAAGATGTACAGATGGCAAATAAGCATATGAGAAGATGCTCAACACCATGTGTCACCAGGGAAATGCAAATTAAAACAATGACATACCACTATACACCTATTAGAATGGCAAAAATAAAAAAAAACAACACAAAATGCCAGTGAGGATGTATAGCAACACATTCCCATAACTGGTCAGAATGCATGATAAAGACATGTTGGAAAACAGTTTGGCAGTTTCTTACAAAACTAAACATACTCTTACCACCTATGATCCAGCAATAGCACTCGTTATTTACCTAAACAATTTGAAAACTTATGTCCACAAAAACCTGCACACAAATGTTTATAGTAGTTTTATTAATGATTGCCAAAGTCTGGAAGCAAGCAGGAAGTCCTTCAGTAGATGAATGGATAAATAAACCATGGTACATCCAGACAATGGATTATTACTCAGCAATGAAAATAAATGTGTTGTGAAGCCATAAAAAGATAGAGAGGTAACGTAAATACACATTACTAAGTGAAAGAAGCCAATCTGAAAAGGTTACATACTGTACATATACAACTATACAATATTCTACAAAAAACAAAATGCTGAGATCACTCAAGATGCTTTCAAAATGACTGAGGCCTGGGTCTCCTACCATGGATTTTTGATTTAATAATAGGTTGAGTGTAAGGCCTGAGCATTGGGGTTTTTAAAGCTTCTCGGATACCTCTGATGATAATCCATGGCTGAGATCCGTGGTCCTAGATGCCTGCTAGCAGAGCCTGGCATCTCAGAGTGTGGTCCTAGGTCAGCAGCATCCACATCATTATAGAAATGTGCAAACTCAGACCCCATCCTGACCTAACTAATGAGAATCTGTGTTTTTAATAAAATTCCCAGAGGGCTTCTGTGCATAATGAAGTTTGAGAAGCCCTGAAACAGAGTCCTTTTACCCAACTGACTTCAGAGGACACATCACCAGATCAGACCTTTGCCCCACTTGAGCTCTTCCTTCCTGAGATACCAGGATTTAAGACAAAATAAGGAACCCACCACCTCTGCCCTTGCCCCACAGACACTGGTTTTTAACGTCTATTTTGCAGGCATGGACCTGAGAAGCCTTTTGTCTTTTCCCCCCTTTCTCCTCCCCATCTTCCAAGACTCAGTCACCATTTCCAGGCACAGCCTTTATCACACCTGTTTATTAACACCAACGTAGCAAACTTGGACTCAAGTGAAGACAGAAGGCAGGATTAATGTCTTAGTGGGATTTTAAAAAAATGAAACTTTTCTTTAAAAAAGATAAGTTAGCACCTGGTTTCTTCCTAAATTACCCTAACACAGAGATGTGTTGAGATGGTATTAAAATAGAATCTTATCCACTACAGGGTGGAAAGTGAAAAGTAACATGGAAGGGATGTCTAATGATTTGGAGGAAGAAAAAGATCCAACTGCATTAGTGAAGAAATTATGAGGTGTCTATGACCAGAGCAACCTGAAATGTGCTAATTGAATGCCCTCAGATGCCATTATCAGTGCAGCCCCTCCATAGCTAGCAGCACAAGCACATCTGAGCAGAAGCCTGAGCTAACAGCAAACAGAACTGTCTTGACAGCCGAAGAAGGGTTCTGAGTGCATGAGTCAGCAGGTGAGGGTCCTTGTGTTCACCAGGAATCCTCCACAAACAGGAGGGAAAACAGCCTCTGGTTGAGTATGCCATGCTATGTCCAAAACCCAGGAAGAAGACAAGTTTGGTTTTTAGGGAGAACAGTAGCAGCCTTCGGAGGAATACGTGCACGCCCACACGCCCTCATGTACACACACGACTCCTGCTACTCAGAATGTCACGAAGCAGCAGCGGCATCTGGCCCCGGCCCCACACCTGCTGTTTAAGAGAGCACATTACCAAGGATGCCAGGTTATTTGTGGGCACGTGAAAGTTTGAGAAGAATTGTCCTAAACCAGTGGCTCACAACTTTGGCTGCACATCGGAATCAGAGAATCCCGATGTGCAGCCAATTTTGAGAACGGCTGATGTAAAATAGAAGGTAAAAATATGCCCTCTCTTTTCTCTTCAGATTGAACATTTTGATTCATTTAAAAACAGGACAGTGATGCCTAAGAGAAATACTTCAAGACTGCTTTTGGAAGACCTGGCTTATCATTTGAAGACTCGTCTTAATTCTGTTCTGCTAGTTAATTATCTCTCTATCTTTACAGTTCCTGAAGCCAAGGACGATGATGTTTTGTCTGCTATTCCAATCTCCAAAGTGTTCAGCTTGGACAATAAATTATATAGTCACTCTAAGGGGAGCTGACATTTATTGACCTCTTACCTTAGCTAAGCACTTTGCTAAGCACTTCTATGCAAATTATTACACTGAATTCTCACAACATACCTCAGAAATTGTATGTCGTTATTATTTTCAATTTATAGGTGAAGAAACCGAGCATAAGAGAGCTGGAGTTAGCTTTGACCTCTGTCACTCAGTTAGCTGAGTGTTGTCCTGCAAAGTGAAAGGTTGCCAGTTCGATTCCCAGTCAGGGCACATGCCTGGGTTGAGGGTTCAGTCCCCAGGAGGGGCACATGCAAGAGGCAACCAATTGCCATTTCTCTCTCACACTGATGTTTCTCTCTCACACTGATGTTTCTCTCCCTCTCTTTCTCCTTCCCTTCCCATCTTTTTAAAAAATAAATAAATAAAATCTTTTAAAAAAGAGATAAAGTTACATGGATAGTAAATAGCAAAACCAAGACCATAACCCATGAGAATGACTCTAAAAGTCAGAATGGGCAACCTCAATCTTCCAACTATTATTTAAAACTCGAAGTCAAAGCAAGATGATGGGCAATTGTTCTTTCTGGTTGGGAAAAACTATATTTGGAAGAAGGGAAGAAACAAAGATAGAAAGGTGGAAGCTGTATAAAGACAGTTTTACAAGCAATTTTACTTTCCCATTTTTCTTTTCCTCAGTTGGCTTAATCTAACACATGACACGAGGTCAAAATATGAGCGGGACCCAGAAAACCAGAATTTATTTATAAAAAATTGTGTATCTAGTCTTAAATGTTGAAACTTCAGCCGCCTTCATTTGATTCAATACACCTGTCGAGACTTTTTTCCACTGCTCAAAACTGTTTTGAATTCGTCAATTTTGATATCTTTTAGTGCTTCTGCCGTTTTTTGTTTCACCTCTTCCCCATCAGCAAAATGTTTCCCTTTGAGGAATTTTTTCTTTCCCAGAAACAAAACAAAAAAGTTGCTCAGGGCAAGAATGGGTGAGTAGGAAGGGTGGGGCACAAGGGTCACAGAGTTTTCTGGTTAAAAACTTCTGAACACTCAATGCATTGTGGGCAGGTGCACTTGTAAATCACCCATCAGGAAATGGGCAAACACATTGAAAGAGTCTTCAAAAAAATTCACTGAAGCCAAATGCAGCCTTTCACAACAATGTGATACTGGTATACAGATACAGATGGGTTCCTAGAGCACTGACCTAGCAGGGGAAGCCTGTGTTACAAGGTGCCCACCCTCCAGAAGATAATTCCATTTTTTAGGGGGGAGGTACTTTTCATATACATTTCCAGAGAGTGTGTATGCATAGCTACATGTCCAGAAATATGCATGAACTAGAAATCATAAAGAACTCAACAGGAGCTGAGATGGCATTTACCACTAAGTCTGTAACAAAGGTTATAATATATTCCAGTTTGCATCCGTTTCAATCAAATACTATCTTTTAATTATATTATCCCATCTTTCCTTTTCACTGTCATGCCCCAATTTGGACAATAAATTCTATGGCAGCCCAATCTATAGGAAAATATTCATATATTTTCATACATACATTCATAAATTCATTTTTGTTTAGGTGATTTCAATGCTTAATTGATATTTAATGCATATCTTTTAATATTTCTTGGAATATTTCATTTAGAGGACAACCAATGTGACCATTTATTTCAACATTCATTGAAAGCGCTAGACCAAGCACTGCAGAGTGGGAAGGAATCTATACAAGATGGGCACCTATAAACCAGAGATAATTATGAGACCACTACAACACAATCTTAGAGTAAAACAATTTCTGGGGAGGGGAGGCTTTGTAAAAGATGTAACTTTATCCTGGACACAAAATACACAGACAAAAGTTTATTTGGTGGTCAGTGTAGCGGAGGAACATTTCAGAAAAAAAAAAATGTGATCCAAAACTTACTATTCCTCTGCAAATTAAAGGCCAAAGGAAGAAAGGGGCTGCCGCCCTCTGCCTCCAGGGTCAATCAGCAAGAGGAGAGAGGAAAAAAAACATGAATGTTCCCCCATGGTTTCCTGGGAGAGACAGGGCTCTCATTCTTTGGAGTTTGGGGTGCCTGACTAGTCACCACGGGACTGCCTGGGAGCTGAAGCCTTCAAAGAAAGAGTAAAAACAGTGGTTTTCCTCTCTTTCTGACCCCACGGGCCCCACCCCCCTCTCCAGACAAAAATCAAAGGGGTTCTGTTGGAGCTCATCCTGTCAGTTCCAGGCTCCCAGCTATCTTTGGGTGTAGAGCAGGAGATACAATTGGGGAAAAATGGTAAATTCACCACTAGCTTAGTGGTGCTTTGAATTCTGGTTTCTTTCCCATTAATTTTTCAGGCTCCAGCATTCCATCTAGGATTTTTAACTGCACTCACTGAAAGAGGTAGGAAGGAAGAGACTTCCTCTACCTTGACTAGAATTGAACCCAGGAAAACATCTAATTACTACCATGAGACTGGCTTTGTGATTAAGAGTGTCCAGAAAACGTCTCACCTGAGGTCTGAAAAAGTCACAGGATCTGTGTTAGATGTCAGCTAAGAACTGGGGGAGAAAAGAATAAAATTGTTTTATGTCTGGATGTTTTCCAGACAGGATGAGCTCCAAGAGAAGCCCTTTAATCTTTGTCTGGAGAGGGAGAAAGGATTACATCTGGTTAAATCTTCATAAAGAATATTTACAGGTATTTCACCTCTAGTAATCAATTCTTCAGAGCTGGGGGGGAAAAAAAGTCAATTTGAAATCACTTAAAATGCTTAATTGTTTTTCAGTGAAGAGAGCACAGAAGAAAAAGCTCAAGATCCTAACTGTGGCTCTTAAGCATCACCGAATCACCAAAATAAAGGAAAGTCTTCAGCCGTGGCTTCAGGTTGAGGCAAGATGGGAACTTCTTCAGGCCTGTGTTATTGTTGGAGGGTTGATTCAAACATAAAAGACCTAAGTTTCAGCTGGTCCCAAACTACGGAGAATTTTATCCACACAAAGCCCCCATTTGCCAACGCAAATCTGGTAATTCGACCCTTAATTACCCTATTTGCACACATAAATGAGGAGTGTGCCTGCAAGAAATCAGAGCCCACTCTTAAAAAACTTTGGCCCCAAGCAACAAAATCACATGCTTTTGTCAACAGCTAAATTGGTAAGAATTGTGTTTATTTCTGCTTGTGTTAGGCCACATGTATTTCCACTGAAGCCTGATGCCTATTGAGTTAAAAGCTTGGTTAAAAAACCTATGTGATGCAGAAAACCTAGATAGTAATTGCCAACTATGTGCCAAGAATCCTTTCAGTTTATGGAGAATGCAAGGTCTGAAAAAAAATTCTTTGCAACCTCATATGCTCAGCGGCAGGCTCAGCAGCCTTATAGTCATAATAAAGACAGAAGGGCCTTTTAAAAGAATAAACAAAATTTCCAGCATGGGTTGCATTGAATTTTCCCATTTCCCTAGGGCAGGTAAAGGGGTGAATTTTCCCTGAATATCTTCTAGCTAGACAGTGTCCTCACAATGTCCTTCGGGGAAATGCTCTTTGATTTGGAAACATGTATTGTGAGTAGGCCCATCTAGGTTCCCTCTCCATGAATAGACACATCAAGATTTGGCTCTTTCTCAGTCTTTGATTGTATATATGACCTGGGTTCTAGTCTTGGCTCTAACTCAAACCAATTGTGTACTTTTGAGGACAGATTCAAGTCTTTACAATTGTTGAATAATGGTCCAAAGAAAAGGGAAAGCTTGTCAGGGAGCGTCAAGCAGTGTGTCTGGAAAGTGGAAGCAGGCCATGGGAGGTCACTAAGGTGTCAATAAAGAATGGTCAATGGATTTGGTGATTGAAGCTCAATAGTAACTATCATTGTTTGGTCACCAGATGCTCAAGAAATACTTATTCAGTGAGTGACTTAGTCATCAGCTCCATTTATTGAGCCAATTTTCAGGGAGCACTATGTAAGGAGTTAGAGGTAACCAGGGGGAAAAATGGGACCCTGCCTACAAGGTTATTGAAGAGTACTTCTTGAAGAGTAAAAATCCACCAAGATGCAACACCAAACAAGAGAGAGTTGAAAGAGTCAACGTGTGAACCAGGGGACAAAATTACGTTTGAGTTTTTTACATGGCATTAGGACACTGTGTGTTCTATAGAAGGCTTCCCCTACTAGCCTAGGGTCCAGGGCCTCAGAATGTGGAGAGACTCGAGCTGGCCTGTTTCCACCACTGCTGTGATCTCCTTGTGTTCAGCAGATGCAAGCCAATGCTCTCCCCACCTTAACACAATGAGGACCAGAACACTATGAATTTTGGCAGCCCAGAGATATCATCATCACTTCTTTGGTCTGTCTGGATTATCAGACATTAGGGCATACTTGCTTGGGCTCCATCTTCTCTTATTGCTCGTGTGACTGATCTATATCAAGGGATCTCTCTCTCTCTGAGATATATATATATACATATACATATATGTATATGTATCAGATATGATAGGGGATTCTCATTTATATTCTTTCCCATCTAAAACAGAAAACAAATATATCACTGCTTGGAAAACTATGTTCTGTTTACTATTTTATTTCCAAGGCT
>VMDR010015538.1:0-22188 GCA_007922815.1 Macrotus californicus | reverse complement strand
GCGCAAGTACTCTCCGGCCCGTCTCGCCCCTCCTACCGGTCTGGATGAAAGTTTCTCCTTTAGTTCCTTGGTTGTCGGACTTCCATACAGTTCGATTTTCTGTCAGTTCTGGTTGTTTTTTGTTTTAAAATTTGTTGTTGTCCTTCTTTTGGTTGTACGAGGAGGCACAGTGTGTCTACCTATGCCTCCATCTTGGCCGACTCTCCAAGTTTTTAGCAAGTAATTTTTCAGTTGAAAATTACTATATTCTAGATCAAGGGGCTAATGTGCTGTAAAATTAAATTCTCATGACCAATAAGATAATTCTGTAAGGTGCTATCTCACAGGTGCTGGTAATTTTAAAACCTATGTCCTAAAGGTTTTACAGATGAGGGGGCTGAAGCTCCAAGAGGTTAAAGCCCTTGCCTCATGATTGCACAGGTAGCAGTTGAACCAGGTGAGTCTGACTTGGCCATGTAAAGGATGGATGCAGTGCTGAGACTCTGTCGTCTCTCATTTTCCTGGGCTTGCTCTGGCTCTTCCCAGCCCTGGGTTGGCAATCCTGGCTGTGGAGTCTTTGAGCATTCCAGACCTACATAAATGCTTTGGAAGAATCCCCATCCAGTGCAGGCATCGCCTCTGTAGTAACCTGGTCAGCTGCCAGTGGGTCCTCTTATGACAGGGAATCCCTTCACCTCCACTTTGGGACAGTTCTTTACTCCTGGTTCCCAACATTGAGGCATTCATTCATTCTTTCATCTGCTTATTTTTTCTTAGCTTATCTAATTTGTCAGTCCCCTACTTTGGGAATATCCACCAAGGGTGAACACACTAATTCAAATGGAGCCTAAACAACTGAGGCACTGGGCAGCCTCCTCTGGGTTAACAGAATAGCCTCCAAGGTGGGCCTCTGACTCACCACTACTCCCTGCCTCACAGAGAAGACTGAGGGAGCTTGGAAAAAGGAATCCTTGATTGTGCAAATTCCTGCTGCTGGTCTTTGAATATATTTTCCTTTCATGCTTTGAATATATTTATAATAGCCACTTTAAAGACTTTGCTAAGTCCAACATTTTCTTTAGAGTACAGATTATATTTTCCTGTTGTTGTTTTTTTGTGTCTGGAGTTTTTTTTGGTTGTATACTGTGGATTGTGATTGAATGTTGTGGATATTGTTTTGTAGATGTTTTGGTTTCTGTTATCTTCCTCTGAAGAGTGTTGGATTTTATTTTAATAAGTAGTTCAATGGCTGGCCGCTTTAAATTTATATAGGTTCAACAGTATGTTATTTAGTGCAAATCTGTGGAGATCCCAATCTGTTTTCTAAGCTCCTCTAACTTGATAAGACACAGTAGGACCTAATAGGGTTCTAAGCTGTGTTGCCCTTGTAAATCTTGACAGGGCATGCCTTTAGGCTTTATTACTGTGGGTCTAGAGTTGTTTTTATTCTAGAGTGATGGGTCTCAGTCAGGAAAACATTGCCTCCCAGGAGACATTAGGCATTGTCTGGAAATAGTTTTGATTTTCACAACTTGGGGTAGAGGACTTCTGGCACCTAGTGAGTAGAGGGCAGGGATGCTGCTAGATATTCTACAATGCACAGGACAGCCCCCACAACAAAGAATCATTGAGCCCAAAGTATGCATAGTGCCATGGTAGAGAAACCCCACCCTAAGTCATGGTTCCTGCTCCTGAGGAGAGGTCTTTCTGTGTCTTAGCTGGGTGCCAAGGGTGAATACTTGGTGTTGGCCAGATCTGTCTACTCTAGAGCAGGCTGGGAGCCCCAGCTCCCTGGTAGTGCTCTTTACTTGGTAGTGTCCAGCCTCTACTGTCTCTGTTGTACTCTCAATCCCATAACAGCCCTATCTGCAAAGCCTTGGCTGGTTTCACCCTGCATAGTTATAACCCAGCCATCAGCCAAATGGATACTGGGGTCCCTGCTCTACATAGTTCCCCCCTTCTGGTGCCCCACACTGTAGATTTCAGCTGCCCTATAGCCTGGCCCTGCTTCCTCAGCTTGGTGAGACTGTGTTTTCTGCTGGAACTCCATCTCTTGTCCTCAGGAGGGGGGCTGGGCAAACCTCATTGAGGAGGTCTCATATCTCAGGGATAGCGGTCTTGCCCTGCCTGTTATCCACTGCCTGAAAACAATTGCTTCCTGTATTTTGTCTGCTTTGTTGGTTGCATATGGCAGGAAGGCCATTCCTTTACCAGCCACTCAGTCAGTCATAACCAGAAACAGAAGTCTGACTCTGCTGCTTACAACACCGCCCCCCCCCCCCGCCCCCTGCCAAATCCCTGGTAGCTTCCACCTGCACTAGGATTAAAATCCAGTCTGTTCACCATGGCCAAGGTGAAGGAGTCCTGCATGGCCTGGTCCCATCTCCCAATCAGCCCTGGACATCCCAGGCTCTTTCTTGCCAGAGGTACTGACTGCCTGCATTATTGTTCCCTTAGATATTTTCATGGCCAGCTCCCTTTTACCCTGCAGGGCTTGGCTCCAAAGTCCGGTCATCTCTGACCAGCTGAGCTCAAACATCCCCAATAAAACCCATGACTTTTACCAAGCTCCTGTTTTGTTTTGTTTTATTTTATTCACAGGGATGATGACTGTCTGAAGAAATCTTGTGTTCATTCATTGACATACTCACTGTTAGTATCCCCCAGAGAGAATATCAGCTCCATATAAGCAAAGAACTTGTTTGTCTTGTTCACTGTGGACTCCCTGGTACCTGACACAGAGCGTGGCACGTGTTAGGCTCCCAGTCAATATTAGATGTGTGCTTTGGTAGATGGGTGGAAGGGTGGGTGGGTGGATGCCATATGGTGGTATAAAGGACTGCAGTAAGAGGAGAACACAATTATTTCCAATTGCCCATCCCAGAGAAGACATTATGAAACAAGTAGCCTCTGATTTGGTCCTTGAAAGATAGAGAAGAGAAGAGAAGGTTATTTGGAGATAAGCAAAGACCAGAGAGTACATACATAATGGTGTGGCTGTAGGACAGGGGTTTTGTGAGAGAGAATCATACATAAGATATTGGCAGACATATTTATTGGCAGACTAGGACTCCTTCATTGAGAATCTTGGGTGCCAAGCCCAAAGAGTTTAAGACTTCATGCAGTGCTCAGTAGAGGGCTATTGAATCTTTCTGGGCATAAGGTTGATTGGTATGAACAAAGTTGTGACTTCAGAAGATTATTCGGACAAGAAAGGCCCCACAGAGCTTGGCAGCAGAGTTTTAGAGTCAGAGATGCATTTAATGCCTGCCTCTTCCTCACCCACTGTGTGACTTTGAGCAGGTGACCTGCCCTCTCTGAGCCTCAGTTTCCTCTCACAAACTTCTAAAGGGCAGGATCCAGCCTTTTACACATCTCCTGTTCCTTCTAGATGTGATAAGATTATATGAAATAGCACATGTAAACATCTCTAGGTGCAGAAAGAGTGAGAAAATAGAGTGAGTTTGGCAGTGAAGGGAAAAGAAGTTGAGGAAGTTTTACAGTGTCATAGGGGATGTGAGACAGCCCTGCAGCTGCAATGTCACAGCTTTATGGGCAAATATGATTCAGTTAGTGTCATTATGTGAGCTTGTCTAATGATTCCCAGAAGCCCATCTGGCACTATAGAGAAAAGAGACAAAGGGATGCCAGCAAACGTTCAAGATGCACCTACCGTGTGCCAGGCCTGACTGTAAGGTGGGAGTATAAGGGATGAATCAGGCTGTGTTTTTCCCTTGAGAAGTTTGCAGTCTCTTAGGAGAGAGAGATGTCACAGGGGTGGCCACAGCACGGGCTGGTGAGAGCCACAGAGAGTGGTGACCCCAGCTGCCCCAGCACAGAAGAGGAACAATTGCAAGCTTGTCTTCAGGGATTCTTAGGCTGTTGTGTGGTTTTTTTATGTGTTTGTTTATTTCTGTTTTGTTTTATTTTAAAATTCTAACCTTATGTTCATTCATCCAGGAAGTGTTATTGAGCACCTACTGTATGCCAGGCATTGTGCTAGGTCTTTGCTTTTTAAATGAATCAGTAGAAGTGTACAAAGTTTCCACTCTTACCAGATATTTGCTGGGCTCTGTGGGAGTGGCGTAGAGAGGGTAGATGAGTGATGTGTTTTAGGACAAGAGTTTTTAATTGGGGGAGAGTCTTTGGCTCCCCATTTCTGAAGTTGTATAGAAAATGTATATATTAAGCATAAATATATAATAGATTATGGTATTACAGTGGTCTCAATTTTCCCCCTTTGCCCGCCTCTGCAAAGTACCCCCCCATTCCCTCCAGCAATTCCCTCTCTTAGTTCATGTCCATGGGTCATGCATATAAGTTCTTTGGCTTCTCCATTTCCTATACTGTTTTTAACATACACCCTTCTATTTTTGTACCTATTGATTATGCGTCTTAATCTCTGCACCTTTTCCCCCATCTCCCCTTTCCCCCTCCCAGCTGGTAATCCTCCAGATGATCTCCATATCTGTGATTCTGTTTTTGTTCTGCTTGCTTGCTCAGTTTGTTTTTGAAATTCAGTTGTTGATAGTTGTGAATTTATTACCATTTTAATGTTCATAGTTTTGATCTTCTTCTTTTTCTTAAATAAGTCCCTTTAACATTTCATATAATAATGGCTTGGTGATGATGGACTCCTTTACTTTTACTTTGTCTGGGAAGCACTTTATCAGCCCTTCCATTCTAAATGATAGCTTTGCTAGGTAGAGTAATCTAGGTTGTAGGTCCTTGCTTTTCATCACTCTGAATACTTCTTGCCAGTCCCTTCTAGCCTGCAAGGTTTCTTTTGAGAAATCAGCTGATAGTTTTATGGGAACTCCTTTGTAGGTAACTGTCTCCTTTTCTCTTGCTGCTTTTAAGATTCTCTCTTTATCTTTGACCTTTGGCATTTTAATTATGATTATCTTGATGTGGTCCTCTTTGGCTCCATCTTGTTTGGGACTCTCTGTGCTTCCTGGACTTGTATGTCTATTTCTTTCACCAAATTAGACAAGGTTTCTTTCATTATTTTTTCAAATAAGTTTTCAATTTCTTGGTCTTTCTATTCTCCCTCCAGCACCCTTACAATTTGAATATTGGTACATTTGGAGATGTCCCAGAGGCTCCTTAGCCTATCCTTGTTATTTTTGAATTCTTTTGTCTTGCTGTTCTGGTTGAATGTTTTCTTCTTCCTTTGTTCCAAATCATTGATCTGATTCTTGGCTTCATCCACTCCACTGTTGATTCCCTGTAAATTTTTCTTTACTTCACTTAGTGAAAACTTCATTTCTGCCTGGGTCTTTTTTATGCTGTTGAAGTACCCAATGAGTTCCTTGAACATTCCTAATACCCAGGGTTTTGAACCCTGCATCTGATACATTGCTTATTCCATTTTGTTTAGTTCTTTTTCTGGAGTTTTGTTCTGTTCTTTCATTTGGGCTATATTTCTTTGTCTCCTTATTTTTGCAGTCTCCTTGTTTTGTCTCTATGCATAAGGTAGAGCTGCTTTGACTCTCTGTCTTAGTAGTTGGCCTATTATAGAAAAGCACACCCATAAGTTGGATGGGGCCAAGCCTTAGGTAATTGCCAGGGCAGGGCAACCTGTGTGAACCAGATTGATGGAGTTTCAGATATAATGTCTGCTCTGTGGCTCTGTCAGGGAAGACTCAGGAAAGGGACGATGGCCACTACCTAGCCTCTGGGGGTTTGTCCAGGAGGAAGCTATCACCCAGCACTTGCCCTGATGCCAGGCACCTCAGTTTCTCCACTACGTGCCACTGGTGCCCTTCTAGCTGCTGTCCCAGTACTGGAGCCCAGAGGGAGTGAGTCTGCATAAGTCCTAAGTCCATTCCAGGCCCTTTAAGAGGACGTGCCTGAGAATCCCACAGTTTCTTCCTCTGCCCAACTTACACTGGTTTTACAGCCAGAAGTTATAGGGGCTTATCTTCCTCATACTGGAAACCTGAGCTAGATGGTCTGGTGTGGGGCTGGGATGCCTCACTCCCAAGGTATCCCTCCCAATTTTTATCCACCACACATGGGTGTGAGACCACCTGTTCCATGTCTCTGCATCTCCACCCTTCCTACCCATCCGGATGAATGTGGCTTCTTTAATTCTGCAGTTGTCAGACTTCCATATAGTCCAGTTTTCTGACAATTCTGGGTGATAGTTGTTTTGTGTTTTAGTTGTAATTTTTGCTATGGTTGTGTGAGAAGACAAGCCATGTTTACCTGTACCTCCATCTTGGCTGGAAGACGTAAGCATTTTCTTTTTTAATTAATAAACTTTTAAAAGTAGTTTTGACTTTACAGAAAAATTAAGCAGAAAATACAGAGAGTTTCCCTACCTCCCAACCCCTACCTCCCAGTTTCCCTCTTATTAACATCTTTCATTAGTATGGTACATTTGCTATATCAATTGATATATTATTGAAATATTATTATTAACTAAATAAGTCCATCATTTACATTAGGTTCCACTCTTTGTGTTGTGCATTCTATGGGTTTTGACAAATGCATGATGTCCCATATCCATCATATGGTCTCACGCAGAATAGTGTTGCTGCCTTAAAAACCCTAGTGCTCCACGCAGTCATCTCTTCTCCTCCCTCCCCAAACTGCTGGCAACCACAGATGTTTTTGTAGCCTGTTCAAATTGGCTTCTTTCACTTAGGTGTATGGGTTTAAGGTTCCTGCCTCTTTTCTATCACTGACTGATATTCCATTGTCTGGATGTACCACATTTGTTTATCCATTCACCTGGTGATGGACATCTCAGGTACTTTTGTTTGGCAATTGTAAATAAAACTGCTATAAACATCTGCGTACAGGTATTTTATTGGCATTTTTTTCTTAAAAAGTGTTCATCTACCCCTCAAAATTGAGATCCCTGTTGGGCTTTCACCCAGAGCTGTAGATACAGTGTGGGGTTTACCATCAGACTGCTTAGACTTGAGTCATGGCTCATTCACTTACTAACTGTGTAACCTCAAGCAAATTACTTAGCTTTTCTGTGCCATGATGTCCTCATCTGTAAAAAGGGTTGTTGTGAGGATTAAATAAAATAATGCTCATAAATGGTGTGCATACCTTGTGTCTAGTGCATAGAAAATGCTCAATAAATGTTAGCGATTTTTTCTTTAGGAGATGAATATGCCTTTTATATTATTTTCTTGATCAAAACTTCAGGCATTTTTGTAGCACTGCACAGCATTTACTTATCCAACCCATCCTGTTCTCACAGAGTATGCTTTCAAAAGCCTAAAAAGAACAGATAGGGCAAGGTAGAAGATACAGATTTGAATGTAAGCTATTATTCTAGCTGTCATTGTGCATATAGGCAAAGCTAACTGACATTTCAAGAAAACTGTCTAAAATTATATGACTCTAAGTGTGGTCCCCAAACCAGGAGCAGCATCAGCTTTATTTAGGAGCTTGTTAGAAATGTGGACTCCAAGGCCCCATCCCAAACCTGTTCCGTTAGAGCCTGCATTTTAGCAGCATCCCCCTCTGGCTTATATAATATAGAAGATGAGGGCCGAAGGTCTGAGAGCATTCAGGGTCGGCTGAGACCTGTCAGACACACCAATAAGGGTTGTGGTCAGAGGAGGCAGAGGCGCTGGGCTGAGTAATGTGAGCAAGAAGGATTTGCTGGCTGTTGGGGCCACCTACCTGTCTGTACTCACACTCCAGGGGAGAGGGAAGGGGAGCTCACTCCAGGAATTTCTGCAAAGGGGAACCCCTTACTCATGGAATTATTTGGGAGTGGGATTGATTCTTTCAAGGACTGCTACCCTCTAGAACTATAATGTCCAATATGGAGACCACAAGCTACATCTAACTCTTTAAAGTAATTGAAACCAAATAAAAGTTAAAGTTCAGTTCCTGTTTCACTAGTTAAATTTCAGGTGCTCAGTAGCTGCAAGTGGCTAGGGGCTGTCCTATTGGACAGAGCTAATATAGAACATTTCCATCATTGCTAAAAATTCTGTCAGACAGTAGTGCTGTAAAGGGAGAAAGGCTCAAGAAGCAGGAGAGCCTGTGGAAACTGAAACTTAAATTGTACCTGGTACTTGGAAATGGAGCAGTGACCCCTGGCTTTCTGAAGGCATGCTATTGTGGGTTTTCCTTCCTCTACCCCTTATGGGCCTGGTTATTTCCAGAAAAGTTAAAAAAATGCCCATTGAAGAGTCAGGACCAGAATTGTGGCCACATGTGTCTTGGGCAGAAAGGACTGCAACTGAAGGTCCCTCTGTGAAGTGCTGAGAAGTGTGTGATAGCTGCACATGCAGTGGCCTTAGGCTGGGAAGAAAGGGTCTCCCTCCAAGGACAGTGAAGAGACGGATGTAGGTACTGAGTTAGATTGGCTGTTAACTAGCTTTGCCTTTCTGAACAAGAAAATACCATAAGACATAAACTTTCTTCCAAATTCTACACTCCCCCATTGTTCTTATTATTATTGCCACTTTTTTCATACTGCCTTATTTTTAGAGTGGATACTTGCTTGGATTTACAAAATGTTTACCAATTTCTTTGCTCTCTATTTTCACTCCTTTTTACTGGGTTAAATTTTTTGTTGTTGTTGAAGTACACCCTTTAGTAGTTCTTTCAGCAAGGCCTGTGGGAACTAAGGTTTCTTTGTATGTGTTGAAAGATATTTATTTTACTATCACTCTTTTTTGTAAAAGATTTTTTTAATTCTTAGAGAAAGGAAGGGAGAAGGAAAGAGAGGGAGAGAAATAACAATGTGAGAAACATCAATCAGTTGCCTCTCGTATGTACCCTGACTGGGGAGCGAACCTGCAACCAAGCATGTCCCGTGATAGGAATCAAACTGGCAACCTTTCCATTTGTGGGATGGTGCCCAGCCAACTAAGCCACACTGGTCAGGGCTCACTGTCACTCTTGAATGGTAGTTTAGCCAGGTATGGAATTCTAGGATGGTAATTTTAAAGTTACAGTTTAAACTCGGATGCCCATGTTGTAGGAGCAGTGTGGTCACATTCATACCTGGCACTTCCTTGTTGAGTCCTGGGCTGAGGGGCAGTTTCCTAACATCTCATTCTCTATAGGACAATACTTTTCTGGCTCCTAGGTTTTTACAGTAAGTCCACTCAGCTTTTTGTCATGCCTAGGGGCTATAATCTTAGGTCTATCCTCTGGAAGGGGTTTAAATCTCAGCCTGCCAGGCTTCTGTCTGCGTGTATATTACCACGGATTGCTGAGACTATTCCTCCTCCTCATCTCTTACATTTGACTTCTCTCATTTCTGGTATCTGGAGCAACTTCCTATCTTCCTTTCAAAGAAGGCTATGAATTTTAAATGATTATTATGTTTCATAATTATATTTTCTATTAAAATATTTAAATCTCAATATTTGCTTCTCTTCCTCTTGAATATAACATTCTGAATGTTCAAGCAGTACATTAATATTAAGGGAGATTGCCCTTAGTCATTCATGCTTAATTTAACGGCTCAATTTTATTCACAAAGTCATGTTTGTGGTGATTATTTTGTATTTCATACTATCTACAAATACATTTTCTGACAGTAAATTTGCTTTTAACACATGGAGTAAAATCATATGCATCAAAGTATTTGACCAAAAGCTCTATAGAGCCCATTTATATTTGCTATTTTTAACTAGTTTGAGAGTCAATGTCTAGACCCATTTTCTTCTTTTGTTAATGAGTAGCTGAGTCCCAGAGAGAGGACATGACTTACCCACAGCCACAGCTGGTGGAGAACTGGACTTAAATGCAGAACTTCCAGTTAAAACATTTCCCACCCCTTTGAGCCCATTCTCTCATATGGGAAGTCATGAGTTTAGATTAGATATGGAATCAGGTCCTGATGCACTAGCATGTGACTTTGGGCACATCGGGTAACCTCTCTAGGCTTCCATGTTAATAAGCCCTATTCTCTAGACTTCAAGTGACTGTCAAGAGTATCAAACGGGCTGACATGTACAGTAGAGGTCTAAGAAACACAAGGGCTGCAGAGAGGTGAATGCAGTTCTGAATTTAGATACTGTGATGGTATCCTGCAGCAACTCCTTGGTTAGGAAGAAGTGTGCTTTGCAAATGCAATGTGTTCTGATGATTTTTGACCCAGCACAGATTGGAGCAAGGATTTCTTCTGTCTGTGAGTAGCAAGATGTTGGGTTTTGATACATCTTAGTTTTCAGGGGTTGTAACATTTGATGTTCTTCTCTTTGAAAACTCACTGGTGTGTGAACCTCATGTTCCACTTCCCTCACTTTTCATATGCAGGCCAAATGCTGGAAAGCCCTGCAGGACAAGTGCTGAGTCCTGCATAATGTTCACAAAGAGGTCAAACATAGTTCTGTCTCCTTGATTAGAACCTTGGCGATGTCCCAAATGTTAGAGGCAAGTGGACACAGCTCATCCTCCAATGAATAAATGCCTAGTCCTTGCACTTCCCACCCTCCTCTGCTCCCAGGAGGCAGTTTGCATAGTGGGAAACTCTCAGGTTCAGAATCAGGGGACCCATATGAAACAGAGATTGGTCTCCTTATGCCAGTGTTCCTTCAACTATAAAACTAGGGCTTCAAGTATAGTCTCTGACTTTCAATCTTTTCACTTATTTACTTTTCTTTCCTCCCTTTTCATCCATGCCCATGTGCTAGTTCATGATAGTAGAAAGTTCCTATTAGCAGTTGTGTGTGTCTGATTAATAAAAGGTGGCAGATCCCAGAGATTAATTCTTTAAAATGTCTTTTGTATAAAATGAGGCTCAGAAAGAGGTGAGATGATTTATCTGTGGAAATATTAATGTTTTTATAATATAAATCATCTGAAAGGGGGAAGTCACATATTTACAGGGTTATAGATGATAAAGTGTTAAGCTTTCTCAAGGCCATGAGAGTAAGTAGAAGGAGTCAGATGAATGTCATTCTAAGCAAGTATATGGTTAACATCCTCAGGGAGATAATCTAAAGTACACTTGACATCACCCAAGATACAGATAACATCCTCTTCAACCATACCTCTCCCATGGTGGCTTGCATTGCACAGCACATAGCAAGTGCTCACTAAATGCTTGTTTTAGAATGAGGTTATCTCTGCACTGTGCTCCTGGCCAGGACAGTGGGTGCCATAGTGATTGTTTATACCTCAAAATAGGTGACAGAGTGGAGAAGACAGAAATAGTGAAAGAAAGAAAGGGTTCTCTAAGAAAGACAGGGTGAGGAAAATAACAGATATGGGCTTCTTAGTGAATGCCTCAGAGATGGAATGTAAAGTGAGTCCACAAAATGGTACAAAGCATGACTGGGGGATGTGTACTTACACATTCTTGTGCATAGCTCCTTCTGCCTCGAACCCTAGACAGCTGATCCACCTCATCTGGAAGGGGATTGTGACAGAACGAGGTTTAAGAACTGCTCAGACAAACCCATGAATTGTAGATGGATCATTTAAGGAATTCAGACCTGTTTTTAATCTTCGAGGTGATATCAAGCTGGGGACAACTGAGAAAACTCCTAGGTTTTATGTTGAGGAATGAACACTGGCTTTGGCTGCTGTCACCTGGACAGGGCAGGGACTTCCTTGGATTCCCCCACTGATGTGATCACAAAGCATACATCTTCTCACTGAGTGTCCTGGGAAGCATTTCCCTCCCCTCTCCGCAGATGTGACTCCTCTTCACCTCAGTGAGCCCACCCGTTCTCACTGCTGGGATGGGAGCTTCCTCTCTGTTGTCTCGGTGGTTCTGCCTGCACAGGGACACCCATGTAGCGCCACCTAGATTCCGCCATTGACATTTTGCTGTGTCTGCTTCATCACAGACCTTTTCAAGCCTTCTATCCATCCATCCATCCATCCATTTTATTTTTCTGATACATTTTAAAGTAAGTTGCAGACACACTTCACTCACACTTCACTCCCTAAACACTTCAACACTCATGTCTTGATTTATTTTTAAATTTATCATTCTTAGTTTTGTTGCTCAAGCCCATGCCCAGGGAAGTCATTGAGGGAGGTGTGAAGAATGAAGACAGCCCCCCTTTCCTGGTAGCTTTGCCCAGAGCTGATGCCACAGTCCTGGAGTGTCACTTGGGAGGGAGTGTTGTGGCAGCCTGTCACATGTCCTATTAGTCCACCTGTGAGGTTAGCCATCCCTCCTGTCTCCTCCCCCTCCAAGACCTTGCCGTGGTCAGGAAGATGACTTCAAATGTTGCAGTGGGCTGCCTGCCATGCTGTTAATGCTCAGTCACTCATTCAGTCCCCCAGACATGCTCTGCCCTCTGCCCTCTGCCCTCTACCCTCTGCCCTGGGTGCTCTGGGCTTGCTGCTTCATTAGTCAGAATCTCAAGGATCAGGTGTCATTTAAAGCTGTCACCTCTCTGTTCAGATGAGCAGAGGAGAGGCGATGTGGATTAGGTGGCCATGTGTCCATGAAGGTTGGCAAGGATGCTGACAGGTGGAAGGAGAACAGTAAGTGAGAGGACTCGGGCAGGTCACTGAACATCAGGCACCAAATCCATTTGGACATTAGGCCTGTGAGGAGCAGATACATGTGTACCACTCTGGTCACCCTGGACATTCTCCTCTTGGCTGACATGGTTGCAGTCTCCTAGGAGTATTAAAGGGAGGGCTGTAGGGTTAGATCTGGGTTTGAGTCTCCCACTTGCTGGCTGGCTGATTGAAAGTCACTTCTGTAGCCTCTTGGACCTCAGCATCCTTATCTGTAAAGTGGAGATAATTGCACCTCACTCAAGGTGTTGTGAGGATGAAATGAGATAAGCAGTCAGCCTTGTAAGACCCCAGCAAAGAGAATGAGGTCTGTCAGGATTGGAGGGCCAGGTTTTCTGCCACTGAGATGATACAAGAGAATCCACTGCTTTCTTTGTTTAAGGGCATCTTTGCACCCCCAGGTGGAGCTCATGTGGGCAGCTTGCACAGCTCCTCTAAGGCCCATGCAGAGGAGGTAGGTTTCCCCTCAATCTTCACACTTAATGCTACCCACAGATGATGGTCCCAGGGAGACAGAGAGGCCCCGGATGAGACCTGCAGAGCCTACCTCCCTGGGGTTCATCTGCTGTGCCTGAGAGAGGAGGTGTGAGTTCAGGAGTAGGCCAGGCCTCCTGCCTCTCACATGCCGGTGGGGAGGAGGCTGGGGCTCTAGAACCAGTTTCGAACAGCTGACTTTATGCTTCCCCTCCTGACACATGCCTACTCAGCTCCCAGACCCTTCAAAGATGCTTTCTCAAGCCTGAAGTAATGACCCCTCTCTGGCCTCTCATCCCCTCCCATTGGTTGCAGCACCTACTGTGCCAGGTGCCAGAGTGTGCTGTACATGCATCCTTTCACTTGTCTCCAGAACAATGCCAGCAGCTTGGAGGCTGCTGCTATCCCCACTGCACTTAGGAAGAAACTGAAGCTCAAAGAAGTGGCCTCCCCTAGGTTGCCAAGCACCAGCCAGATCTGTCTGATTTTGTGATCTGGGAAGGTGCTTGTCTGACTTTGTTTTCCCTCCTATACTTGCTACATTGCAAGCCTCAGAGCAGGGGACTGGGTCTTAATTATCTCTATATTCTCCATGCCTGGCAGACATAAGATGCTCAGAAAATGTTGCTGAGGGGAATCGACTCAGTAACTATTAAGTTTCTAGTAGCAGAAAACCTCACAGACTTTCTGCCCTAACTTCCAGTGCAATGCAGGAGTTTCCTCACTCCATCCCTGACTGTTTAGTTACTTACCTCTAGTGATAGGGAGCTCATCCCAGTGCCAGAGCTCTCAGCCAAAAAGGAAACTCTTCTGCTGCTGACTGTGACTGTCCTTACTTCTAGCCACCACGGATCCCCTCTAGGAGGCTCCTGAGGCCAGAATTTGAGTGCTTTTCCTTTCACTGTCAGAATTCTATTTCACTTGGAATTGAGTAGCTTTTTCCTATATCCCCCCTTTGGCTGCCACAGGCATTTTCCCATTCAAACTCTGAGCAACTTCGAGCCAAACATAAAGTGATGAATGAAATACCAGCTCTGTGAATCCGTGGGTCCAGGAAGGTGTGTTCCATCCCCTTTCTCAGTTCTTTGCTTAGAAGCATTCCTGCTGGGCAACTTCACATAGACCTTTCTTTCCCCTACCTCTAGACATTTGTTGGTACCATTTGTACCACTAGAGTATTCTTCTATTTCCTTCCAGCCTTCCAGGCCAGGACAAGTGCCAAAAATCCACTGAAAACATCTGTCTCCATGAGGGTAGTGTCATTCTCCTCTTCCTTTTATAAAGACTCCACCCCTTTCTTTTGACTTGAAGTTTGTCCCTAGGGGCAGGAGCACGAGGTAGCTCCATGATGTCATAACCTTCCCCTCATGGGCTTTCAAGACTATAAAGTTGAAACACACTAAGGAAAATGAGCCCCATCTGATCCTAAAAACACATCCTTGCTATATAACCCTAGGATGCCAAGGCTAGAAGACCATTTCTCTCAGGTTTCAGCTCATTTACTAACTTTGACTGATGATAGACTTCTTCCACCATAGGTGGACTGAGGGCAATCTTGATTAATTAACAACTTTGATTGCTGTGATTAATTAGCAACTTTGGCCAAGAGGAATGGGATTGATTAGCAATGTCTGCCACAAGCAGGAATAGCAAGCGGTAGGATGTGTGTGCCATATACTGTATTTTGCTCTGTGTAATGTGCTGCCGTGTACAACATGCACCCATGTTTTTGGCTCAAGCTTTAGGAAAAACATCTTTTCATTTTAATTTTTAGTTCAATTTTTTATTTATTTATATTCAGATACTTTTTTGTATTATAAAGGAATTTTAGCATTTCTTTTTGAACAATACAGATATCATTATTGCTTTGTAGAACTACACTTTTTTTTCAGGTCTAATTTTATTCTGAAATGTAAAACTTCTGAATTAAAGTACAGTTGACATACAATACTGTATTAGTTTCAGTAAAACATTAGTAGAACACAGTGAGATCTAACATTTATATAGCTTACAAAATGACCACCACAAAAAGTCCACTATCCATGAACTACACTTTTAATGCATAAGCATAAACAATTTAAAAACATTTATATAAATAAGGAATTAGTACTACCCATGCATAATGCACATCTTTATTTTTTCCCTCAAAAATTCAGACAAAAATGTGTGAATCGTACATGGCGAAATATGGTATTTACTACCTCCATTGCAGTCTAGTTTCCTTATAGAAACTGAGGTCAAGAAAAAAGAAAAAACTGTAAGGAGAACACACAGAAACTTTCGGGGCAACCTGGCGTTGGAACCTGGTATCCAGGACCCTCTCAGCCTAGCACGTTCTCTACTTAACCTGGAAGCTAGGACTCTGCATGAGCATCAGTGCTCTGTTCCTATGTCCTGGGGACTGTAAGCACCTGTGGGCCTTCAACAAATATTTCTGAGTGTTTACCATGTACCAGGCAGTGTGTTGAGTGCCAGGTACATGTAGCAATGAAAAAAACAGATGAAACTCCCTGCTCTCATGGAGCTTCTGTTCTACTTGAGGGAGCTAGACAATAAACAATGAATATAATAATGTGATTAAATGTATTTACTTCCCTATGGGCAGATATAGAGGTGGCTGCCTTAACCAATCATGGCTGTTTCCTTTTTTGTTTCCCTCCCAAGGAGTCATTCCTTCAGACTAGAGTGTTTGTGATAGCTTGGGGAGTGTCCTGGCGTGCCCTTCCTTCCCCTGGCTCTCTGCCTCAAACCAGTGCCCTGATTATTAGAAGAGAGAAGTGGTTATGGTGGGAGATGATGAGGCTTCAAATGGGCTGCTTGCTCAACTGGCATAGGAGAACATGCCAGCCCAGGGCTTGGCTTGGAGATTATATCTGGTTTGGCCCAGGAAGACCCTGGCCTCTTGTTCCCCGGTGATGAGTTTTGGGTTCTGTAACCCCACCACTGATACCACTGATGCCAGCCCAGCCTCCCCCTGCCTCAGTTGTTCTCAACCAGGACTAGGTAGGGCCACTGTCCAGGGGTCCCTTAGAAATATGTGGGGATTTCATTCCGGCTTGCACAATGACTGGGTCTCCTCTAGCATTGAGAGAGTGGGAGCCGGGGATGCTAAACCTCCTACAACGAATAGGACATTCCTGCCCAATGAATTATCCTGTCCAAAATGCCAATAGCGTTCCCCTAGAGGAGCACTGTCAGGGGAAAACCTTGTCCTAACGTGTTGCCCCCTGAGGCTACACAGATAGCCCTAAGGAAAGCTCAGAGCTGAGAGTGTGCCATTTTCAGGCCTTGCCCCTGCTTTCTGTTGCTCCAAACCTCCTCTGTTTAGTTCTTTGGTAAAATGGGTCACAATTATTTCATGCAATGGATTAAGGGGTAGGGGTGCATAGCCTCCCGGATTTTACCACATAAGGCATGGAGGTCATTACCACTGGCGCAGTGCCAGTGACAGCCCGTCCACTCCCTCTGTACTCTGTGACAGGGACATGGCTGTCTAGTGTCTGGGCAAAGGCCCAGCCACAGTGACCCTGCTCCCTGCTAAACACAAAGAGGCCACCAGGGTCAGCCTACACACCCAGGCTCCCCCTGCAGAACTGAACAGCTCCTCACCGCCCGCAGTGCAACCTTTCAGCCCAGTGACAATTTACTGGCAGGGCCTCTGGCAGGGCCCAAGTCAGCCCCCAGGGCTGCCGGCCCAGGGAAGTGCTTGGCACTGGAACTAGAGGCTGCAGAACATATTTCCAGTGGGGCTTCCAGGCCAAGAACTTCTGCCCCTTCCCACCACTGTTCCTGCAGGCCCTGCAGCCTGCCCAGAGCATTAGCATTTAAATATATCCAGAGTCCTCTCCCCCCAAGCCTGTTCCCCACATTGAGTCCACCAGGGAGGGAGCACTTGAATCTTCCTCCCTGTGACTCCCTTCCCTCATAATGGCCATACTGTATTCATCAGCTTCTGTATGTGGCATTAGCCACAAGAAGGAGTGAGGGCGCCTAGCAACCCAGAGGGGGCTGAGAAAGAGGTGGGAAGGAAGTGATTTTCATGTAATTATTCACTTCTACAAAGGCCGTTGTCAGGTACACACTGGAAACACAGCTGTTGTATTATTCTCCTAACCTACTTTTAATCTTTTAAGAATCTTTACGAATATAAAAGGCTAAAAGAAATAGCTTAGTTCAGCCATTTTCTGCCAGGCCATATAAGTTACGTTTTTGCCTCAATCAAAGGCTCCGCTTACAAAAGTTGTGTTGTGTGTATTTTTGTGTATATGTGTGTAGCTGTTTGTTTGAAAAGAAAATGTTAGACGTAAAGGCTGTGGGACATGAACTCAAGCAGGGTCACCAAACCATGTCCTGGCTACTTGGATCCAGCTGCATGCATGTTGGGTCTGGAGGTTTTCACGCATCTTCTTAGCTGGGCACTGGGATGGCAAGGAGTCTGGGAGCAGTGAGTTGTTGGTTCTCTCTGCCCCTTGCTGCTATACCCACATTTGCTGCCCTAAGGGCAGGTGAATCTTCTTTAGTGATGGGAGCTGCCATGTTTGGTGCTGTTCATAAAAATGACAAGTTCATTAGTGGAGAGGGGGGACTGAGATGGTGGAAAAGATGTAGGAGCTTGTTTTCAAAGTAGAGTTAAGAAGTATTAACCACCAAAAGAAATCAGATTAAGGGAATCACACCAGGTACTCCACTACATACCTTATATTCACTGTATCTTACTTTCACGGACAAGGAATTGAGGCTCAGAGAGGTGAAGTAACTTGCCCAGGGTTACACAGCAGGTAAGTAGAAAAGCCCTTTCCATTAAGACCCAGCAGGGCTCGCAAACAGGCACCTGATAAAAGCCATTTCATTTCATTTAGTCCCCTCTGCATGGTGCTTCAGTGCCTCTCCTGAGGGCAGGCAAGGTCCCGGAGGGCAGTTCCAGAGGTTCAATTTGTCCCTTAGTCAAAGGGGACTCCTAACACAGTGGCCAGCATGTACATCTTTCCAAAGCTAAACGGACAAGTAACTTCACCTCTCTGGGTATTGTTAGTTTTTCACCTATGAAAAGGGAATAATAGTAACACCCTTTGAATCTAATCCCTGTAAAGTGCTTAGAACAGCCCTGGTATGTCGCAGGTGCTGACAAAGGTGAGCTCGTGCCATCATGATTATTAGCATTGCTGTCATCACACACCTCCTTTGCTGGTGCTTTTGAGGCAGGACGGATTAGCACTGCACGTGTCAGAGACCTCAGTGTCAGTGCAGCAAATACCACCGACACCAGCGTGCAGAGGTGGAAATACCAGGCCCTCCTGCTGGGGGCAGCTTTGATGACAAGCAGAGGCACTGCTCTTCTGCCCTGACAGGTGACTCTGTTTGTAGGCCCCATGTCTAGGGAAGCTTCTTTGTGCAGCCCATGCTGCCTTAGACACTGTAGAAAAATCACTCTTTAACCTTAATTCCCTTTCTGCTCCCCAGTTAGTAGCTGTACCTTCATGGGTTGAGGGGACCCTGGCCCCTACTGCCCTGCACCCTCATCTCTTACAGCCCCCCTGCTCATTCCTCTCCACCAGATGTGCTATAGCTTAGCTGCCTTGTGCATGGTCTGTCTCTTCTGCTAGAATGGAAGCTCCCTAAGAGCAGGAGCTCCTGGAACTGTGCCTGGCACGTAGTGAACACTTGGTGCATGTTTATTGTGGGGGGAAGAAAGGAAGAGGCTTTTTTTTCTTTTTAGATGTTTGAAGACCAGCATATCCTGAGGAGGAAACAGTGTTGACTAAGCACCTGCTGTTCACTAGAGCTCACGGCTGGGTTTCTGAGCACTTCTTCAACATTCTCCAAGAGCCAGGCACTGGGCTGAATCTTGGTTTCACACACATCATCTTATTTAATCTTTTGTGTATGAGAGAAAGCAAGGGAGGTGCTAATCACCAATGTACAATGACCTCACCTCGATTTCCCAGTCATATAAGTCACTTCTCTTGAGGTAAGAAAAAGACATGAAGCCTTCTCCCTCAAACTTCTAAGAGATTAGACATTCTCCTTAATGGTCGAGGTTAAAATGTGCGGAGAGGGTGAGAGTGTTTCCTCCCACACACACAGAAGTCTCTAACCTGAGGATAATGATGCCCACTGCAGGGCAGCGTGTGGGTCACAGGACATAAGAAGGTACCTTGTAAACTGTGAAGTACTGTCCATGTGGACTGGGGCAGCATATGCTAAGCATCTATCATCACAAATAATGTGTGAGTAGGGAAGAATTTGTCCTTGCCCATCCATCCTTACCTCTCCCAGTTAATATCATTGAGGACATACTTCATGTGGCCCTGTGCTGGGCCCTGAGGGTCTACTTATAAAGGTGGGTTGCATCCCGATCCATTGCTTTCTGCTCCTACTGTGCACCAGGTCCATCAGAACCAGTTGCCCTGAAAGAGGTGAGGTTGCCCCAGAGCTTAAGGGCGGGACCACCCTTCTTCTGAAGGGGCTCCGCTCCCCTGTTCCCATGCAAATCTGTCCTCCAAACCTCTGAATGTGGACTGCCCACGGCCACGCTGCCAGAACGCCCCCCATTCATTGCTGAAGAACATAGGGAGTGATCCGTTTCTCAGCTACTGACCCAGCTTCCTTAGGGTTTATTTTGTGGAGACTATTTTCCCTTCAAATTGTGTTGAGAAATAGGAAGCCCTTTCTCCGCTGAGCTGCCCCCTTTGTAACATCCTGGGACATGCTGGTCAATGGGGCTCAGTTGCCTGGTCTTCCTTTCATTGAGGTGGGGCTGCCTTTGTGCTGTTTGACTTGACAGCCACAGAGCTGTTTAAATCCCAGCTGAGACTCCAGGCCTGCTCAGCATACCAGGAGGCCTCAGTGCTTTTCTATAAAGCCTGGAGCCGGAATGCGCTGGGTTCAAACCTCACTCTTTCCTTATTAGCTGTTTGACCTTTTTGTGTCCATTTCTCTTGTATGAAAATGGAGATGATAATACTTACTTAATGACTAGATTCTGTAAGTTATGAGATTGTGTACATGAAAGCCTCAGGTACCCAGTAGGTTTTCAACAAGTGTATCTCAAGTTTTCTAGTCTCCAGGTACCACCAAACTGGTAGATGGGTTTATGAATGTTCTTTTAGCCTGTTTTAATTAGCTTCCCATTTCTACTGTTGTCAAACTTTCCAATGGCTACCATGATCTTGTTTGATTTCTGGCTGTTTGTGGAGTACCTAGTTGAAGGAGGAGCCTTAAGTAAAATAGACTTGAAATAATGCCTGTAGCAGAGATAATGCTGTGTTTTCACCAACCATTTATTGTTTCTCTTCCTGGGTAAATGGAAAGACTACATATCCCAAACTCCCTTGCATTTAGGTGGGATCACATGACTTAGTTGTGGTCAATGGTATGTGAGCAGAAATGATATAAGCAACTCCCAGGCCTGACTCTTAAAAACTTCCAAAGCAAACCTCCTACTCTCTGGTCCTCTGCTTCAGAGGCTGTGTTGACACAGATGTATCAGAAGGTAGGAAGGCTTATGTCACTAAGTCACTGGGTAGAAAAGAACCCCTTCACAATCTGCATCTGGCTTTGTGTGGGCAAGAAATAAACTTCTGTTATGCTACACCATTGAGATTTGGGGGTTTATTGTTTAATCTAGCATAGCCTATCAGTAATTATCTTAACAAATACAGTAGCTTCCTGATGAGTTAATTAATTCTTACCCAGACTGAGGGGGGAGGCTGTCAGCGGGGGCCCTGTTGCATTTTCTCACCCACAAGCATATGTTTAAGAACATTGACACACATTGGTCATGTCAGACAGACTCCCTGTGAGGACATATCATTCTTCTTTGTGCAACTTTTTCAGGGAAAATTAATCCTGAAAAGTTTTGGGCTCTGCATGCTCAGTGAGCATATATCTCAGCAGAAAAGTTACTATCAACATGGGTTTTCCAAATGTGAAAAATAAAAATTGCCAGTGAAGAAAGTTTTGGATCTGGACTCGGGAGATGTTAAGTGATAGCTAAAGTTCTGATGAATTCCAAACTCGTGTCTCTAGCCCAGACCTAGACATTTAGCCCTGGACTTTCTACCTGTCTCCTGCACATCTTACTGTATCTCAAACTTGCCCTGCCCAGAACTATACTTACCCATTTCCCCATTTTACACGTCCAGCCTCCATTTTAAAAACTGACTCATCCTCTAGTTTTGTTCCCCCATCCACCCAACTGCTCAACTCTGGTTTTTCTGCCACCTTCATTTAAGACCAGTCTTATTTAATCGACCCTCTAAATATCTCTTGAGAACCATGGAGACAAGAGGACAAAAGGGAAAAAAAGCTTTTAAAAATATTTCTGAGAATCTCTTCACCCAAGCAGAGAAAATAGGATAGTAAGACAAACAAACAAACAAAAACAATGGATAGCATAACTAGGTGACTCCAGGAACTGCAAAGTGTGAGCAGGTGGGGCCAAATACCAACGGCAATAATATCTGCATACAATCAACTCTGTGGAATGAGATGAAGATGAAGATGAAGGCAAAGGGAATTCAGAAGAATAAAATCCAGGAGACCTCGAAATCTCTAATATGTACTCACCCCTAGGAGGAGAGGACTCTGGGAGTAGAAGCTTGGTGGAGCTATCTGAGGATGCCAGCCAAAACTAGGAGGGATATGTTCAGGCTCCAAGTCATAGGTGAGTGTTGGAGGACTGTGGGAAGTTTGGGCCAAGGTCTGGGCCCTGGGACTCTAGGGACTGACCACCTGAGGCTCCATGGCCAGAGACAACCACACATTGAAAAGCAGGAGACACTAGAGGAAACAAGAAGAGAAATTTTGAATAAGAATAGAGGAAGGGAATAGAGAACAATAATTTCAGAAAGTATTGTCTACACAGTCATATGTTAAAAGACTTTTTAAAGCAGAAGAGGTAACCCTGGAACTGTGAGGATAAAAAAAAACTACCCTGGATTACCCCTATTCCTCTATACAAAACCCTCTTCTAAGAATATAGAAAAATACATCTCACTTACAGTTGAGCAACAGAAAAAGATTGTGCTCAAATCTCATACAAAGCTATTATAAGAATTATGAACACAATAGTGTCCCTTCAGATCATAAATGCATTTCATAAAGAGACACATAAAACATCTAAAAATAGCTAAAAGAAATTAAACCAACAGATGCTTTGAAACAATAGCATGAGTGGGATTGTTAGACAAAAAGAAGATTTGAAAAGATGGCTTATAAAAGGAAAACATATTTCAGGAGAAATAACGAAATAGAAGA
>VMDR010015537.1:0-22193 GCA_007922815.1 Macrotus californicus | reverse complement strand
CTGATTCTTTCTAGAATAATATCTTGAAGATTGAAAGATCTCAATTAAAAGAGTAAATCAACAACAAATAGGGAATGAACACTTTGTCATTCTATTTAACATACTTTATGTAGAAATATAATCCAACAGGGAAGGTGGTCTGTGGTTCACTCAAGATTGCTCAAATGCTCATGAAATGGCAGTGTGTTAAAATCTAGGAAAAATATCAAAGACATGAGTTAGAATATATTACAGTCATTACACAGGGTAAATAATGATGCTCTGAATCAAATCAAGGCATTAAGATGATATGTTTACTCAAATAATATTTTAATATGTCCAGAATGGATTGTTATATGTAATTATTGAAGTACATTAGTTTCTAGAATCTTATTCCATTTTTGTATTTATGACTCCCACATCCCTAAGATGAAAGGCTGTTGTGTAGTCAAGAAAGCAATAGTAAGTACCAGCTCTCCTCATTCACCTCTTCCTGATCTTGGGAGCAGAGTCACACTGTTCACTCTGTTCCTGATTACTGTGGGTGGTTGTAACTTGTCCATCTTGGGTGCCCCTTTTGTTTTCATAGTTGTAGTAAACTCTTTCCTAAAAACAATAGCATTAAACTGAGTCATTGAGTATAGGTTAAGCTATTTTGGCAGGAGTTTGGACTTTAAGAGGTTTTTTAAAAAAATACTTTATTTATTAATTTTTAGAGCGAGGGGAAGGGAGGGAGAAAGAGAGGAAGAGAAACATAAATGTGTGGTTGCCTCTCCTGTGCCTCCCAGCTGGGGACCTGGCCCACAACCCAGGCATGTGGCCTGACTGGGAATCAAACCAGCAACCCTTTGGTTCACAGGCCGGCACTCAATCCACTGAGCCACACCAGCCAGGGCAATGTTTGCACTGATTTTCTGAAATAGGTGGTAACTTTAGTTTCATATCTTCATAAGAAAAATTTATTTCAAATATCTTAAATCATTAAAATATAAGCATATAGTATTTACTTATTATATGTCATGCACTATCCTGGATACTAGGAAGTTTAACAGTGAACAAAATTGCCAAAAATCTCTGCTGTGGCGGAGATTGCATACTAATAGGGGATAATTGAGTCCCAAGTTTAGGTCAATAAGCAAAATATGTAGAAATATGTAATTTGTATTAAAAAGGGGGGATTATCACTGAAGTAAAATGCTGCTGATAGATTTAGGAAAAAGAGAATGAGCAATGACCACTAGATTTAGTGTCATGGAGATTGTATTAGTCAGGATTCTCCAGAGGAACAAAACAAATAGTCTATCTATTTATCTATCTATCTATCAATCACCTATCATCTATCTATCATCATCATCTGCCTACCTACCTGCCTATATATTGAGAGATTTAAGCAATTGGCTCCAACAATTACGGGGGCTGGCAAGTTCAGATCTGCAGGGCAGGCCTGCAGGCTGGAGACCCAGGAAAGAATCGATGTCGTGGTCTTGAGTCCACAGGCAGTTTGAAGGCAGGATTCCTTTTTCTCAGAGGACCTCAGTCTTTTCTCTTAAGATCCTCAATTGACTGGATGAGGACAATCCACATTATGGAGGGTAATCTAACTTACTCAAAGTTGACTAATGTAAATTTAACTGCAGTTAAAAATTACTTTTGCAACAACATCTTCACAGGACCTGGTGTTATCCGAATAACTGGATTCCAAACCTAACCAAGCTGACACATAAAATTAACCATCACAGAAGTCATTGACAAAGTTGAGACATTTCTATGGCATATTATTCACTATTATAGCCCAATATCTTAGCATTGTATTTAGTTGTATTTCTACTTATTTTCCTTTTAAATATTATATAATCACTTCATCCAAGTTAGATAAAA
The DNA here is from genome assembly GCA_007922815.1 of Macrotus californicus. Classification (NCBI taxonomy): domain Eukaryota; kingdom Metazoa; phylum Chordata; class Mammalia; order Chiroptera; family Phyllostomidae; genus Macrotus; species Macrotus californicus. Next base: position 20,336 of record VMDR010015537.1, on the reverse strand, counting down.
CAGCCAAAAGGGAAAAAAACACTTCAAGAAACATTTTTAAATTTTGGTTTGCAAAAACATATAGATAGCAGTTGAGGAGTGATTGAAATTACGCAAAAATTGATCAATCAAAAACTACAAAAATAATTCTATAGTTAAGTGTGATAAAAAATTCACAATACAAATGATCAAATAATCCTAATACATTTTAAAAAGCCAAATTTTATATTTTTTAGTTGTGCTCTTACACGATCCTCAATTAAGATTATAGGACTTCCTCTTACAAGTCTTCTATCTGATAACCTTAAAAATAAAGATAGTAACTACTGATATATTCCCAAATCCTGGAGAACTGACTCTAAGTAAGACACATAGATAATTACATGTTTTCATTGGTGACATCTAGCAGATTTAATTTTGTTTTCCATTAAGTTTTTGCTAGAGATGTCAAGTGACTAGATGGAGAAACTTCACTTTTCTCCTCCGAGTAATCATTTTCTGGTGACATATGAATCCCCAAAGTCTGAAACTTTCTCACTGAGTGACTAGTTCCTGATACCATGTGGCTTTTTACATTCCAGGAGCTGGGCTTTCCATAACAATTTTCAGATTTTTAAATGTCTTAAAAGCAATATAATACTGTTTATTTCCTTTCGTAATCAAATTATGCCTAGTTGCTGTCTGGATTATTGGTACAACATTAATTATTTTACTTTATCAGAGGATATAAGAATATTTATGGATCACCATTGAAATTTCTAAATTAGCTAGACTGAAGGTATGTGGCGAGGTAAAAATAGAGCTTGTCAAACTCTACGGCTCTTATTACAGCTTAGTATATGGTATAATTTGTCTGAGTATGTAAGCATAGGTTTTTCCTATGCAATGTTGCTCAACAGATGATAATTTTTGTTTCTACTCAGACAGAAATTTTATGTACTTGGAAATGTATTCTGAAAGTATGGTTCAGAATAAAGCTCTACTTACAAACCATCAGTTCAAGAGGAACTCAGTATCAGTTGGTCATTTCTGGGGAAAAATAATTTTGACTCTAAAATCTATGTGTTATTGACATTAGGTTAACCATTTTGTATTGAAATAATATGTAGCATTTTTTCAAAATTTTAGTTTGTCACTTAATGTCCCTCGGCAATACTGTTTTAAGATTTTAAACAAAACATAACAAAGCAAACAAAAAAAAACCCTTCTATAGATTATATCTATCTTCTGAAAAAAATCAAAGATTTATTTTCCCTCGTTATCTTTGCCAAGATTTTCAATGCCTAGGACTATTTCTTGTTGCACAATATTTAGCATATATAACCATGAAATAGATAGTTATTGATTGAATGAATGAGTAACTGAATGAATAAGTACATCAGTGAATGATTCCACTAAGCTTTAAAATTGGCTCTGAACTTCTCAATAGTCAAGACAAAATGAAAATATGGTAGGCTATTAAATTTTCAGTCCCTTAATAGGAGAAAGAACATCATGTGAAATCTCCTTCATGTTTTTCCCTGCCACATCCTGTTTCCATTTGCTGAAATTCTCATATTCCCTCCCAAGTCAGTAGAACACGAAAATCTCTTCCTCTGTAAAGATTATTCCACTAAAGACTTAAACCCTGTTCTCATGCTTGTCCCCCTATGGTGAGATTTCAGCACAACAGGGACTCTATTAAAATGTAACCTGGATAACAGCATCCCTCTGTTCAAAATCCTTAAAAGGCTTTCTTTTCATCCAGAAACTGAAAACAAAACCCAAAACAAAACCATAGACCTTACAATGGGTTATAATCTCTGCCCTCTTCCTGCCCCTCTGCCCCCTATGTTCTCTCTCTTTACCTCATTTCTCCCATTCTGCACCTAGCTCATTCTGCTCTAATCACAGTGGCCCACCTTGAACATGCTAAGCCAATCGTTCTGTCAGTTAAGATTTTTCTACAGGTATCCATAGATTTCTCCACTTTCTTCAGGTTTTACTTGAACGTCACTTTAGTTGTGAGTTTCCTTATTGACAGCCTCATAGAAAATAGCAGCCCCTGTCTCGTCAATCCCTATGCTATCTACCTCCTTTATTTTTTTCCATTGCAGCAACCACCATCTGTGTCTTTCATTTATTCCCCTTGTCTTAAGTATACACCAACCCGAAGACTTTTCCCATTTCTTCCTAAGGACTCTATGAGGACTCATTTAAGTGGCGGCCCACGTGTAGCTCCTTTACCAGAGGTGGTACAATTTGTTGCTAGAGAATATTAACAAGGTTTCAAGGAGGCAGTATATGGTTGTTGATTTGGCACATGCATTGTTTTATAGTTTGATTGGAAAAGAGAATCAGAAGAATTTTCATTTATGTGAGATATATATATATATATATTCCAAAGGGTGGATTTAAATTTCAGGGACCTGTCACTTCAGGGATGATTGCAGGGGTCCGATGGTTGGTCAGAAGCATGCTAATATACTCTCCAAATTAAGACACATTTCTGTATCGTGCATCTCCTACGACAAGAACGGAACAAAGTGTCTAGTGACCTATTTGCATTCTGGAGGCAGCTCCCTTCACACATGGAAATGTTGTTTGGACTGTGTATCAGGTGGCACTGAGTGTTGCCAGCTTTCGGAAGGACTGGGCGCTGTACAGGAACCTGCAGCACTCCAGGCTGTGATTCGGACCACCCTGTTGCCCGGGCCATATGGTCCAATGGGCTGTATGATGTTGGAAGTGTTAATATTGAAAAACAGGCTATTTGGAGTGCATGGGAAGTCTTTGTTGGAGAATCATGGTGCAGGTTTCTGGGATTCTGGAGCAAAGCCATGTCATTCATGGAGAATTATATGCCTTTTGAAAAATAACTTCTGGCACATTACTTGGCCCTGGCAGAGATAACATACTTGACAATGAGGTGCCTAGTCACCTTGTATTCAAAACTACTCATTATAAGCTGTGTGGTGTCAGACTTACAAATTCATAAAGGTGAGTGGGTCCAGCAGCAGTCTGTTATAAGGTGGAGATGGCACATCTGGGGTCACGACAAAGTAGGACTAGAAGTCACAAGCATGCTGGGTGAGCTGATAGCCAGATCCCCATGTCACCCATTACAGTTGCTCCAACACCTCTCCCTCAGATCACACCCATCTAGAAAGTCCTGTGTGACTAAGGAGAAGGAAAAAACCTGAGCTTTGTTATGGATGAGTCAGCTCAATACACAGACGACAGCCCAAATGAACAGTGACTGCATCACAGCCACATTCGCAAGGAGGTCTTGACAGAGGGTGAGGAGAGAAAATCTCCCTGATGTGTGGAACTGTGAGTGCAAGAGGCGGTCGTTCTCTTTGTGTGGAAAGGGAAGTGTCCTGAGGGCAGTGGCCAATGAATGGCCTGGCCAGCTGGCCAAGAATCTAGTAGGAAAATGCCCGGAAGATTAGAGTTAAGAAGAGGCAGACAGATGGACATGTGGGAGAGGACAAGGAGTGTGACGATTTTTCTAAGTTAATACCTGGAGAACAGCATTTACAGCAAAGAAAGTGCTAAACAACCAATAAACAAAGTGATTGAGCCTTTTGACATCAGCCAGCATCTGTCACAGGCCACACAAAAACTTGCATGAAGGACACATGAATGGAGTGACCTACTGAATTTCCTCCATTCTAAGATGCCCTTTTTTCACATTTCAGTGTAACTGAAACTGAGATGCCTCTTATGCTCAATAGACTTAAAAAACCTTCTGTCTAATTCATTTGGCACCGGCTTTTCTTTTTAACATGTCCTTCAAATATGGTCTTACAATGAATTGAAACTTTTCTCCCACTTTCTCAGCTTGTCTTATAATTGACAATGTCTTTGATTTGATGAAATATAAGCATCATTGCATATTTTCTGGATAAACAACCTGTCATTTAAATTTACATATTAAACAAAATTTGCTGGGCTCCTTTTTGTTCTAATACGTATGAGCCATATTTTTAATCTGTTGTTTCAGTGTCGAGCTGACTCCTACATATTGAAGTTCTGGAGTCTGCCTTACAGCAGTGCAAGCCTTCTGATGGTGATTGAAATAGCGTCAGTAGTATATAGTGTGGGATTTTGGCTTCCAAATTTGTCATAGTTCCTCAGAAAATGTTTCACTCAAGTCCTCACCCAAATCGTTTAATTTTTTTCTCCAGAAAGAAACAGATTTCCTATTGTTGTTGGCCGGAAAACTCCTTGGGTTTCTGCCTATGTGAGAAAAGGGATAGCTGTGCTCCTAATGAATTGAGACGTGGGAAGTTACCCAGTCAGCTTTAAATCCATCACTCCAGACTTGATGGTGAAGAGGGGTAGGGGATATCCTTTTTCATACATTCTAGCTGTCTTCCACTAGGACTGCGGCATCCGTTTGTGGTTCGACTCGATGCGGGGAGAGGCATTTTATCCCCAAACGACTCTTCGTGCTTCGGCATTAAGATCTGAGTTGAAGAGGAGCCGTTCCAACCTGCACAGAAGATACACTCCCAGTTCCATTACTATAAATGGTGGGTTTTTGATGCTTGTGTCATCTCTATTTTGAACATGAGGAGATAAATCATTCCATTGAAAGGATCAGATTTCCCAAAGTTATACAGCAAACCAGTGACACAGCAGTGCATAGGGAACACCCCCTGCCCTTTATTTATCTTTTTTCACTTTCTCCCAACTCAGCAATCCCATTTGTAAACCTGGGTCTTCTTCCGCCTAAGGGAGAACTCATATATAGTCATCTACAATGCCCACTATTAGCTTTTCTTTTAGGAAGTCCAAACAAAAATGGTTATAAAAAGTAGAAATTCAAACATAACAAGAAATCTTTGACAAAATAACGTCTTGTAGAACACATGCTTCTTACTTGAAAGATGAAAATGACAGCACAACAGGTTGTTTAAAATACTGATTGGAAAGAGGAGGTATTAATCCAAATGATTCGAGCTTAGCCAAAGTAGACTCTTTTTCAGCTTATGCAGAGGCTGGAGAAAAAAACACCTACATGTTTTATGTTATTCATGTTTTCCTTAAAATGTTTTAGAATTTTGGCAGATTGATCCTTCTAAAAGTCCAAAAGTTCTTAAGCTGGAGTAAAACCAGTAATGAGGAGGGGCGCAGAGAACAGAGTCAGGAAAAAGAGGGTACAGGATGCAAGAACTGAAACACACATCTGAGCTGTGAGCTTTAGGGGCAAACTGATTATCCTAAAGACCTCAGGGCACTGAGGGGGAAAATGTTTTGTGCTAAAGGTTTGGAAGCTTAGTTTCAGATTAGGGTATTCACATAAAAATGGAATTTTGCATTAAAGGGACAGTGTACTGCTGGCTGAAAGGGAGACATACATTTATTTTTTCTGAAAAACTCAGAGTAATTCCTGAAGAACTTTGTCACTCTGAAATAGAACACAGTGGAACAAATATTTTCATGGTACTTAGTGAATCATTTCTCATCGCTACTCATACACATTTCTCCCTTTCAATAGATAAGATGGAAGTAAGAATTTTTAGGGCATATGCTAGAGTAGAATCTCTCATCCCTGGCACTGTTGACATTTCAGGTCAGACATAACCCTTTGTTGTGGGGGGACTGTCTTGTGTCATGTAGACGTTTAACAGCATCCCTGGTTCCTACCCTCCAGATACCAGTAACAACCTTCTACAATTGTGGCAACCAAAATGTCTCCACATAATGCCTGGGAGAGGGGTCAAAGTCATCCCTGGATGAGGATCCCTATGCTAGAGGTAAGTCTAACAAAATGAGTGTATTTATTGCCTTTCAGAAAATATGTTCCATCATCTTCAATGCTACACATTTTCTTCTGGAAATGGAAACATACAAAAGGTCCTTGTGGTCACCTTTGTGTAGCTGCCCACAGATGGACTCTAAGTGCAGTAAGTTCATGCAGAAGGGAACTGGAGAGTTCTGAAATGGTGGGAGTCGTGTCATGCTCCCTCTGAAGCATCTAAGGGAGAAGCTGTTTTATGCAATATTTTAGCTTCTGGTGTTGCTGGCAATCTTTGATGCTCCTTGGCTTGCAGATACATCACTCCATTCTCTGTCCCCATTTTTCATGATATTTTTCTCTCCCTCCTTCTCCTCCTCTTCTTTTTTCTAAGGACACAACCCTTATTAAATTAGGGTCTACTCTAATTGAATATGACCTCACCTTAACTTGATTATATCTGTAGAGACTCTATGTTCAAATAAGGTCACATTCACAGGTACTGGGGGTTAGAACTTCAACATCTTTTGAGGGGACACAATTCAACCTTTACAACAGGATCCAAAGGGGAGAGGTGTGTTCTCAATTGGTTCCAAGAGAAATAGTCAGTGGGGAGGCCTCAGAAATGCTAATCAAAGGCCCAGGTCCGTTGAGAAAATGCATAGGTAATGAACAGAATAAAAGGGGCCATGCTGAAGCCTCAATGCATTGTGGGATCTCTAGGCAATACAAGATACAACTCAAGCCTGAAACAAAGGAGTATTTTGTACTTTGTGACTTTTGTGTATGTGTGAGCAGCTAATGTGAAAGTTGTTTAATGGTGGCATCTCTGTCCTATTTACTATTGGGGATGGCAGATTGAGGAGACATAGGTAACAGATGGACATTTAAGCTGGGGTATTTTGAGGAGACTTTTTTAAAAAGTCCATCATGAAGAAGGGAGGCAGGGAGGGAGAGACTTCAGTCATGCAAGCCATCCAATGGACACCCTGCAGGGATGCAGCCTGAACTAATACAAATCTTGATCTCTTCCTTCCATCCCTCCTGCCAGTGCTACCCAAATGGCCAAACCCAACCAAAAGCCAGAGGACAACCTGTTGATGCAGTGTATGCAGATGAGACCTCTGCTGCTAGATCCCCTCCCCCCGCACTCCTGACATGCAAGAGCAAAAGCAAGTTTAAGAGGGTGTGGAGTAGATCTGAGTCCAAATTAAACACATCTAGCACAGAAGAAATTCTAGCAAATAGATTCTCTTCTCTATGTTATTTTCTCTATTAAAAAGTAAAATTCAATTTTTATGAATATGGACATTATTTTGACCTTTTGTTTGAAGGGGATCTCCTGCTTGGTCAACTCATTTATTAGCCTCCGAATAAAAACAAGGCTGCATCCTAAACAAAGAAAAGACAATGACTAGGAGTCAGGAGACTTTGGTTCTAGTCCTAGCTTTACAGATAACTTAAGGAGAGATATTCATGGAACTCACTTATATATATTTTGTAAAATTAGGAAGTTGAGTATCTTTTTTAGTTATATAACTTTATTGTCTCTAATTTCCTTTATTTGGGGTTTATTACTCATGATTGTATCATATTCATTAACATATTTGCCTTGATTATACATATTCCAAAAAAAAGAGAAAAAGAGCAATGAGCAAAACCTATCCATTTGTGGGACTGTAAAGAATAAGGATAGCCAGATATAGTTAGTAGTTTTCACGAAGAATTTACATGACTCAGACAAGGAGACATTCCAAAATCTTGGCTTTTGAAATGGCTCAAGGTTTCCTGACCTTAGAACCCTGCCACGTGCTATTTTCTCTCCTGTGAAAGTTCCTTTTCTGGCTAAATTCTACCCTTCCCTCTGGTCACAGCTTAGCCCTCAGTCAGAGAAACATTCCTTGACCATTCTCACCACTCCCCAGCTTTGAAATAAGGTCCCTTCAGTTACTTTCAGTCTCAGAAACTATTTTTTTCATTTTTTGCACTGTTCATAATTTGTAGTTATGCATTTGTTTGAATGATTTTTTTGTTTAGCTCTTATTTTTTCTATTTGTAAATTCCTAGTGGCAGAGATCATATCTGAATTTAATGCTGTCTCCTCAGTGTTTATTGCAGTGGCTTACCAAAATTAATCAGTTTTCAAATGGTCAAATAAATCAACTGAGCTATGTTGTCACTGGACCTATAATAGCCATATCATGAGGAGGACTTGGAGGTTGTGAATCCTTTTATAACTTAATATAAAAGGCCCTGATCAGGTAGCTCAGTTGGTTAGAGTATCATCCTGATCCACCAAGGCTGTGGGTTTGATCCCTGGTCAGGGCACATATAAGAGTCAACCAATGAGTGCATAAATAAGTGGAACAACAAATCAATGCTTCTATCTCCCCCTTCCTCTCTCTAAAATTAATTAAAAATATAGTATATTGTATTTATTGCCTAGGGGTTTATCAATGTAACAGATATTAGGAGCTGCATGGCCTGAGGCTGGAAAGTGGCCAACTTCCCTTGCCTTAGGGCCCGACTGCCAAGGAGATAAAAATATGTAATGTACATTGATAGAAAAAGCATGTTAAAAGTAATAAAATAATGAAAGTCAAATGATGATACATTAATTACATAAATAAAACTACTCTAAAAAGTATATCATTCTAAACCGGGCTTCTCAAACTCTGCACCAGCGGCATTATTTGGGAGCAGATAATTCTTTGATGTGGTGAGTGCCCTGTGCATTGTAGGATGTTTAGTGGCATATTCGGCTCCTGTCCGGTCAGTTCCAGTAATGCTGCTCTAGTGTAGCAACCACAATTGTCTGCAGACATTTCTAAACATCCCTTGGGAGACAAAATTGCCTCAGTTGAGAAGCACTGCACTTCAGAATTAATAAACAAAATATCAAACTAAACCAAACAAAACCCAATAACCCTTATACTACGCATTACCACTTCACTGTCCCAAGAAGCTTAAAAAAAATCTCATGAGGCACTTTCATGCCCTCTTTACATATAAAGAAAGGGAATGAGGACAAATTAAGTTGTAACTTCAGTGTCACAGTGAGAGGCCGAGTGAGGATGGTGAATCTGGGCCTTTTAATTCCAAAGTTTATGCTGCTCCCAGAAATCTGTTTTGCTGCTTTAGTAAAAATGCCCCCTGGAAGTAAGGGCTCCAGAGCAGAGCCGAGCACCAGCCCCAGAGACAGTGAGGGCACAGGGAGGTGAGTGGCCTGGAGCTGCTGCACACCATCCTCCCAGGGCTGTGTCACCTCCCAGGGTCCCAGGGACAGAGGTTTAATTTGGGATGCTTTGTGGCTGTCACCTGAGCCCTCCCAACCATATATTCCCAAGCCTGAAAAGAGAATTTCCAGATCTTCCCTGACCCCATCTTTTATGGGAAACACCAAGAAGAAAGCAATTCTGTTTTCCTTTTTAATATACATGAACATTTTTTTAATTAAATGCATTGGGGTGACATTTGTTAATAAAATTATATAGGTTTCAAGGGTACAATTTTATAATACATCATCTGTATATTGCCTTGTGTGTTTACAACCCCAATTCAGATCTCCTTCTGTCACCTTTAATACACGTTTGTATTGACACTATATCTTTGAACAGCAGAATTGGGAGTGTCCGTGGTTGATGTGTTTTTAGAAATATTAAATGTTTTATTTTCTACTTGATCAGGAATAGTTTGGAGAGGAGTCAGGTGGGGAGGAACAGAATCACAGGAGAAACCCGCATAGTCACAGACCAAGAGATATCAAAACAAAAAAAGAGACAGAGAGAGACAGAGACAGACAAAAGGAGACACACTTAGACGCACACCTAAGAGAGCCATAGAGAGAGGCACACAGACAGAGAAGCACATACAGATTCAGAGAGATAGACACGTAGACACACTCTGAGTCGGAAGGGAGATGAGAGGTGGGAACTTTTTGGGGGGGAGAAGCTGAGGGAGGAGAAAGGGCCCTGGAACGCAGGGCCTGTGAGGGAGTTGTGAAAGGCAGGAGGCTGATTAATCCACTCTCCAGGGCCTTGGCCAAGTTACAGACCCGATTTCAGTAGTGCTACAGCCTTTACTGCTAAACATACTGAGGCTCATTTCTCTCACCCTGAGGAACACCATGAGTCTGTACAATGCACTGAATGAACTCTCAAATTTACCCAGATAATAACCGCTTGAGGACACAAGCCGTGAAGACCCGTTTCCCTCTTCTTCACTTTTCTGTCCCCTTCTCTGTTTCCCTCTGGCCCCACAAATCCAAGAGCAGCAGATTTAAGTATATATCAAGTAAGGTTCAACAAAGGTTAGGCCGACTGCAAGCAGCTGTGTGCAGCCTGGGTGGGGGCTGGGGTAGCTCTGAGCTCGATGTTTGGGAAGGCCTCAAAAACTTGCTCCCCCAGGACCGTTCAGACCATTCTAGACTTCTGTATTGAAGCACACAGCCCTGAAGCAGCTACTATCCAGTTTATAGCATCACAATTACAATGGAAACCTGACTAGGCTGGGAAAGGATTTAGGGCCTGATCCATGTCATATTTGATACCTCCCTCCGGATCAGAAAGCCCCAAAGTCAGCATTCAGCATCCAAGTATTTCTTAACAGGCTTTCAGTTGACAGCCAGAGCCAGCCATTGGAGGTCCGGCCAGACGGCGTACAGCTGACAGTTGGACCACAGAATAGTTAACCTTCGGGTGAGAAACTGAGTTGACATTGGACGTGGAGGAAGTAGTTGTTTCTCATAGTTTATGATAAAAATAATTTCTGAGTCTGGGGCTATGGCATTAACCCCAAGTGATCTGTGCCTCCTCTTGGTCAGCGAAATCTAAAATCAAAATATCATGTGGGAATTGTGAGGCACATAACTGACATTGGAGAAAGAGATTTCAGATTAAATTGTGACTGTTCACTGTTCTATGAAATCCTAGAACCAGAAGCACCTTAGTGATTTTCTAGTCTGATGGCTGATGTCACTCAGGAGGACACCCTAAATCCATACACCTGCCATCAGGCTTCGCTTGAAGTACCTATGGTCCCTAAGTTCTTGAGGTTCCTAAAGTGTCTCGGGGTTCCTCCTTGCCATCTTTCAGGAAAGTAATCTGAAATTCCTCCCCTGGAAAGACCGCCGTGGACGACATGACCAAACAGGGTACTAGGCCATTTTTCTAGGGGGCTTCCGTTAGCTTTGAAAGTCGGTCTTAGTTTCTCAAGGCTTCCTAGTAACAACCAGAACCCAGGCATACCTCCTTCAGGCATGACATTCCAGTCAATGCCTTCGTTATTAAAACCACAATTGGAAACTGGGCTTATTGGTCTTATGCAAAAAAGCTTTATGCCATCATGCACTCATTAAGAATGCCAAATTCTGGAAGGACCAGGTAGGGAGAAAAAGGCAAAGGAAAAAGGAAAATCCTTGTCCTTCAAATATCCACCAAAATTGCATTTCTATACCATATATCTTCCATTACTTCCTTTCCAACTTAATGTGAAGTTTTAATTCTCAGAAACCTGGATTTCCTTTCAAAACAGAATCTAAAGCAAAGACAGTTTCAAAGAAGGAGTGACTAGAACTAGCCTTAGACTCTTGTCTCACACCCACTGCTTAAACCAATTGGTCATGAAGATGACCTTTCCTAGGCCCACATGGCCCAAAGCCCTAATAGTAGACACATTCTCTAACCTACCAGCATGCTAACTAGTCTCACAGTAGAGACCTGATCTCTAACACCAGCCAGGATGCCAACTGACACCATGGCACGAGGCCCCAAATGGTGGAGACTGAGGATTCCTGGTGTACCCCAAACAGCAAAGTTCCCCCAAGTCCCCAAAAGATTGGAAAGCAAGCTTAGAATAACTGTAACCAAGAACTGAGATTTCTTTCCTTTCAAGTTTTAAACTTTCACTACCTTCTATATACCTTATACTCTTTCAAAAATAACCATAACTCACTTTCAATCCTTTTTTTTTGTAACAATGGGAAGAACCATACTCTAACTCAGTATTGGGCAGTTAAGAGTCCTTATATTTGCAAACATTCGCCATCACGTCTTGAAACACAGGCTCCTCGGTCTATCCCCTTCTAAATCCTCATTGTGGAATAGGGCTTTGGGTGGCACCCAACCTCCACCCAAGCAGAACAAATTCTCTGAGGAAGCCACTACCTGGAAACACAAAAAGGACAAAAAGTGCCTGGCTTTGGGACCTGCTGTCCTTTCTATATAGGGAACCCTAAATCTCCTTCAGGACTGCAGGCCCCCGCTTTCCCTTCCAGCACCGACCATAGCAGGAGGGTCCGAGTCCCCCTCAGGCAGTGCCTTCTATCTGTGTCTTCTAGGTTTTTAGTCAGACTTGGTCTCCCAGAAAGAACAGGTGTGAGAACTCGTCAGACTGATAGATGGGCCTGTGATGAGCAAACCTGGGCAAAATGGTTAGCGTGTGCCCTAAATGTTGTACATATTGCTTAATTTTTGGCTTATGCTCCAAATTTATGGGAGGAATCCCCAAAGCAGAGATTTGGAAGGGTCTCTCACGCACTATTTCAAAAGGGCTAAATTCAAGCCCACTTGTGGGTGCCACCCTAATCTGGAGCAAGGCCATACGAAGTGACTGGTCCCATTTCAAATGCATTCCCTGGCATATTTTCACAGTCTTCTCCGTTTTCTCAGTCTTTCCCATAGATTGAAGTCTCCAGCATGTCTATTCTATTTTCTGAGAGGTCTCTGAAGTGAACAATGGTACATTGTCACCTTGAATACTGTGAGGAAGTCTAAACACAGCTGGTCGTTGGCCATCCTCCATGAAGCTGCCCCCATCTGTATTTAACTCCCAGTCAGGAGCTGTCAGTGGCTGGTTCAAGCAATCGTGCTGCAGGGCTGAGCCTCCTTCCGAGTTTGGGAGCAGGGTGGCCAGGTTCAAGGTAGTGGTAGTCTGTAAGGCAACCTTTGCGTTGTCTTAACAGAATGGCCTGAATGAGTGCTGTAGGATGAGTATCCTGGATGGGTTGCATGTTAACTGCTCCCCGTGGGATTCCATCACCCCCAGTGGCTTGTTTGACTTGCTTATTGATCACCGGTGGGGTGAGTTCACCTCTGGGTCCTTCCAGGCAAGTCAAGGAGTACCTGGAGCTGGGAGAGCATGTTCCAGCTGGCCTTATCCACATAGTTGCTTCTTCTCAGGAGGAAAAGTTATTTGTGCTTGCAGTTTACAAAAACAGTCTCAGCCCAGCAATGGAATGGTGCAGTCTGGCATGCAGAGAAAACAGTGCATAAGCTTTCGATCCCCAAGCTGTCATACAGCTGTTTTTGTGATTGTCCAGTCACTCCAGTCACTATCACTGCATTTGAACTTTTCTTAGTTACCTCTGTGTTTAGCACTGAATATGTAGCCCCTCTATCTAATACAAAGAAATCGGTTAGCTTGTTCTCCACCATCAATTGTACCCAAGGCTCCTGTATGGAATTAATAATCAATTGGGAGATGTTTAGGGGAGCCCTTGGGCCTCCTCATTCATCATTAGATTCCCCTTTCCTTTCTAGCATTTCTCGGCAAGGGTTTAATCCCCTCTATTTTCCTTTTTGAGTTTTTGCCAATCCCTTCTCCAATAGTCCTCCTTGCAATAGGCACATTGATTGGCACCTGGCGGTCTTTCCTCTTTCCTTTCTGGTTCCATCTCTCCTTCTGATTTCCCCACACTATTGCTAAAAGTACTGTGGCCTGTTTCTACTTCCTTGCTTCTCAGGCATTGTAAACTTTCAAGGCTATTTCCACCCATTCGAAGGATTTATTCCCAGTGCCCCATCTAAATGCTGCAGTTTCTGATATCCAGGGCACTTTGCCCAGTGAAAGTCATGTTCACCAGTGCACATTTTCTGGTGTCTCTGGGTCAGCATCAGTATGCATCTTATAGACCTGATAGGTCCTTTCTAGAAATTCAGAAGGATCCTCATTTTGTTTTTGTTAAACAGCGAGTATCACATTCAGGCCCTTTTGTTCAGGTACCACTTTCTTGAACCCTTCCAATATGCATCTTCTGTAATGTTCTAGGAAGGCTAGGTCCCTGCTGTTTGGGTCTCAGCTCAGTCAAGGGAATTGCCCCAGATGGATTGGGGTCCCATAGGGATTCTCTTAGTGGAGACATTGAATCTCTTCATTAACCTTATTTATAAGCAGCCTCCTTTCATCCACCATCATCAGAACGTTATGGAGAGGATGTACATCTGCCCAGTTTGGATGATGAATGGCAAAAATGGAGGTGATAATATCTACCATCTTCTGAGGATCCTCCCTATATGAGGGGCTGGAATTCTTCCAATTCAGTGAGTCTGAAGTGGAGCACGGAGTATGGGTCCAATATCAGCCAGTGGGCTGGCCTTCCTGGTTTACTCTGCCTGTAGGATATTGCATCACAGGGAACTGTCTTGCTCTGGATAGGGATGGTCCATGGACAAATTAGGTGCCCTGACATGTCTTCTAGGGGGAGATCTGTCCCTTGTCATACAGGGGTGGGGTTGTTGGCTCTCTGGGCCCTATTTCAGGGGTAGCTAGTTGAGGGGATGGTGACAAGGGAGGTCTTCCTGCTGCTAACCCTGTGTCCCCTGGGTTCAGGGTGGTAATGAGACTTATCTCCTCATTCTCCTTTTCTTCCTGTGTCCTACTGTCATGGAGGGATTTTGAGGTCACTTCTCTTCTCTGTGCCATTAAGCTATTCTCTGTCCCTGGGAAACCCTAATATGTAATGACATAAATGCCATGACATCATGGATTTCATCTTATTTGTCTACCCATTGGCAATATGATTCCAATTGCATGATGGTACAGTAACTTAGGGATCCATAGAAGGGTCATTTTCCCCCACAGTCTAGAATGTATGTAGGCCACACAGTGTCACAAGAATAAAGCAATACCTCCTGAGACATTGGATAATGACTCTACATAGTCCAGCCCACTAAATTCTACCCAGTGATCTTTCTGCAGGAGCCAACACAGAACAGTCCTTATTGACCCAAACATACAGCAGGCCCAATGCTGTGACCAGAAAAACCCAGGCAAACTGGGAACATATAAGCAACACTTGAACCCATAACTTCTTTATTCCAAACAAGGGCTCACAAACAAGTTTTCTTCCAACTGATCTTACAAAAATTGTCTCCTAAACAATGGCCCCCCCAGCTCAGCCAGTCTTCACCTAGACCCTGGTTAGTGATATCAAAACTTGAGTGATCCTCACCCCTTCTTAGAGTCTATCCCCTTCCCAGACTCATTTTTTCCCACCTGTTGGGTGTATTTAAGTGGCTGATACCTCAAGTAGTCATGCAGAGAAATTCCCAGAGACAGGGAAACCCCACCGTCCCACTTGTGTGTGTGTGTATGGGGGCGGGGGCTCAGCCTGCCATGGGCAGCTAGAGCTACTAATTGGACTCCATTACTGTTACTTAACAGCCATGTGGGATTCTACTGCCTACTGCTCATACATTCCAGAGGCAGGGGTTTTGATTAAAAAGGAAAGGTGTCTTTTATTTCAAGGTTATACAGTTTTGGAAGAATAATGGGCTTCTTGCCTCAAAGATCGTTCCCTTTCAGGACAAATAACCACGCCACTCTTTGCCAGATCAGTTCAAGGCTGTACCTGGAATTCCTTCTCCCATTTAAAATACCATCCCTTGGGATACACAGGTGGCTGTAGCACGATTATCCAGCAACTTATCTAGTTTCCAGTCACAGTCCGCTCCAGGTGTCTTTTGGAGTGTGCATGAACTGGTGTTCTATTCACTGCACACTGCCCTTTTCTTCAGCCCCTGCCTGCCAGCCCAGCACCTGCCCCCTCTCCCTCCAACCACTGATTTCACCAGTGTGTACATGCCCCTGGCTGAGCTGGGCCTCAGTGTGGCACAGCACAGTGCCAGTCCTCAGTGGTACAGGTGCTTCTCGTGTGCGAGAGGAGCACAGGGCTTGTTGCCTGGTTGCAGGCTCCGGAGCCTGCCAACTCAGGAACTCTCGAGCCACTGACCCCCAACTGGGCTAGCTAGGGAAAGGAACAAAGGGCTGAGACTCTGTGCCCTACTTTAAAATTTTCCACCCTCAAATCCTGCATGTTGTGGGAGCATTCAACATGCCAGTCAACTCAGGCTAACACATGCACAGCGGCTCTGCCCCTCCTCCTGCTGGCATGATCCCACAGTGGGTAGGGGGGTTTCTAGTTGCATCTCTGCCAGCTCCCTTCTGCTGTGTAACATCGTGCTGCTCAGTTGCTGAAGCAGTGAACGCTGGTGCCCTGGGCTGGTGTAGGTGCTATGCTCACTTCTTTACTGTTGTCTTGGGTAGCCTCCTTCTCCTACCTCTTTCTTCTCCCAGGGAAGGCAGGCCCTTTCACACTCTCTCGGGGTTCCACCCCCATTCTGGGGAGGGCAACTTTTGGTGTCACCTTGGTGTTTCTTCCTGCCACCCCAGTGATCTAGCCAGATCCTCCTGTTATGAATTCATTGTAGGGGCTCCAATTATAGCAAGTTTCAGCAGGGGCTCCAATTTTAGCAAGTTTCAGAATCATTAAGAGGGCTTGATAAGACACAGGTTGCTCGGATCCACCTACGGCGTTTTTGGTTCAGTAGGTCTGCAAGAGGTCCAAGAATTTGCGTTTGGAGTTGGTTCCCTGGATATAATGATGATGCAGGCCCCCCCCCCCCCCCCCCCCCCCCCCCCGCACCTTTTTGTTTGTTTGTTTAAGACTTTATTTATTTATTTTTAGAGAGGGGAAGGGAGGGAGAAAGAGAGGGAGAGAAACATCAATGTGTGGTTGCCTCGCGCACACCCTCTACTGGGGACCTGACCACTTTTTCTCTGTGTTTCTGGCTATTGCCACTTCCTCAGTTTGCCTTTGGTTCCTAGGAAATAAAATAAAAACATTTATAAAACAACTCTTTTCTCACCATTTCAATGATCTAAGGCAACAGTTTCATTCATTCGTTTGTCCTTAGGCAACGTCATGATCTGGTCAAACTGTAAAGGTTATTCACAGAGGAAAGACATTCTCCTCAAGCCATTTATAATTTAAGCTACCTCCTACCCAGCCTTGTGCCTGCCTTCTGGGACCAGGAAAGACTTGTGGGAACAGCTCCTTCTCTGAACGAGCTCTTTCGTTCCTGAACGAAATCAGGTGAGAAAGCCAGAAATGTACAGGATCTTTGGTGCTTGCATGACTTTTGCCTTTGTACATTCAGAGATACATGATTCTGTCTTGATTTCACTGTGGCTAGCTAGATAAGGTGCTATGCAGGCAGGAAGCTTCTGAAATTATTGGAGTGATTCGTCCTAGTGCCCAAACTCATAGTAAGTTACTCGCTTTGGAAATAAACTACTAATTTCAAGTCATCAGGCTACCCATTAAAGAGATGGAAGAAATTAATACGGCAAGCCAGGCTTGGATTGACGTTGGCAGAGATGGCATGGGTTCAGTCCTACCTAAACACCGAGGTATTTTTTCCTTTGCTTATAGAAAGTCTTATTGATTTTATATTGAAAAGACTTTTGGCTTCTGACTTTTTATATGCTTTCTCTTGAATTGTATAAGAAAAAAGTTTCTATAAAGGGTATTTTATTTGACTCTACTAACTGAGCATCAGTCATATGCCAGATAATAGAATCAATGTTTAGAAGACATGGCTCCTGACCCTGGGAACTTACAAAAAATGTAGACATGGAAGGGCGACATCAGACATTTTTCTACGTAATTAGAGCTACCTAGGGAAAGTGTTTTTCATCACACACTCTATCGAAGATTCTTTGGCTGAGGCCCTTTCATAAGGGATTAACCTTCAGATGCATTCTCCTTCCTTCCACCAGATATGTGATTCTCTTAAAAACACTCCCAAATAATTCAATAGTTTATATAGTGAAATAACTTCATAGGAGCAGAGGATCCTTTCTCTGTCTCAAGGAACTCATTTTTCTCCGAAAGCCCTAGTCACACGAGATCAACATCCATATGTTTCTCTGGATGGTCAGAGCACTGTGAAAGAGGCAAATGGGGACCAGAACGCAGGGCAGGGCAGGGCAGCAGTTCTGGGAAAAAAAATAAACAAAAATATAGACAAAATAATTCCTTCTTCCAGCCCTTGCATTTGTTGATGTGTCAGCTGCATTCACCATATACTTGTCTTGAGCTCATTAATCTTTAGACACATTAATTATCACTGCTTTGATTGACTCCCTGGGATAGTTACATGCTGTAAACAGTTCTGGTGTTCTTTGCAAGCGCATATTCTGAAGGACCCCTTGGGTTCTCGTGCATTGCTTTTCCTTACCAAACATTTGTTCTTTTGCAAATCGTGAGCATGAACATTTTCCTGATACCACTCTCCTGTGTATGACAGCGGTAAAGATACATGCCCATGGGGAAAATAAATGAAAGTGTCTTCCCTCCATTCAGCATTTCTACACTATAATAGGTAAACCCTGGGCCTCTTTTGCATGCTATCAAGACAGTCTTATTACCTCTCTGGAAGAGAGACCCTTTGGACTTCTTTACTCCCCTAATTAATACTGCCTCTGTAAGGCATATGTCTACTTTTGCCTCTATTGCAACTGCTTTAGTCCTCAATGCCTTAAAAACCGACTCTATCACCTGTGACCACGCTGAGGAGGTTTCTTCCATCCCAAGCTCACAGTGCACACTTACGGGCAAGCAGCCTGAAAGGAGAAGTGTGGGGGACGCTAACATGGTCCACATTTGTTAACAGGAACCTCCTTCTGGTGAATGAGGGAAGCTTAATCCCATGGAAGTATGGTTTCAATTTTTCATTGAAATTACAATCAAACAAGTTGCCAGCACACATTTTTCAGTGTCAGATGTTTCCCTTATGGTAGATTTGGAGTACCCTTGGGCCAGCTTATAAACCTTATCCTCTGCCAGTGTTGCTACAGACTCTTCTCTTTGTTTTCAAATTAATTTAGTCTTTTGCTCCAAGAGGTGGATACATTTGATATACAGTAGTACCTGACAGGAAAATGTCTCTTCAACACTGAGTTTTTTCAGGGCTCTGATGGAAAGGCTGACACATTGCTGGCTGTTCTTCAGCTCTGTGTAGGGAACTCGGTATGATACAAATCACAAGAGCCAAGGGCCTGCAATTTCCTGATTTTCTAGCACTTATTAAAATCGTATTTATCAAGGATGACTCTTGGCTGCTGGTTGAACTGGCTCTCCTGGAAGGCTGCTGGTTTCAGAGCTCTGCTTTGGGAGCAGGGGATCCTGTGAACACTATTGGACAAGGTAGCCTTGGGAATGACTGTACTGCTTTCGGATTCACGAAACCACAAACTTCTCAGGAGAGCTAAACCCAAGTTGGAAATCATTCACCTCCTTTTCTTTGAGCAGGGAGTGTCAGGGAGAACAAGCAAAGGATAAAAAAGACCAGTTGTTTTGATCTCTGGTCCCAGAACTCTGTCCCTAATGGGTGCCAATCTACATTAAAGAAACTATAATGACTCTGGGAATGGACCGTATTTTCATTTTCAGTCTATCTTGAAGCAAAGGTGTGATGGAATTGATTTGGCTGAAAGCTCTGGCCTTGTGAATCTTTTGGCAAATGCCAAATGTTACCATCTGGACCAAATCATTTCTTTTCTCTATCTTTGCAGGTGTTACTTTCTAAGGTGACTGCCTCTACTTTAACTGGGGAGGAGGTGAGTCCTAGAAACAGAAAGAGTGTAACTACTATTAATTTTATGTCTTACTGGAGGATTGTTCTAGTAAGTACTTAATGCATCCTATAAAAAAGACCCATAAAAAGCAAAAGAAATGAGCTATAAGTTCACATGATTTTGTGATGGGAGAAGTGAGAGTAACGAGGCCTGGGCTTAACTCCTGGAATGAAGTGAGACTGTGGTGGGACATCTTTGAATGTCAGCATCCCTCCTCCCCTGGAATCAGGCTTCACCAGCATCACAGCACCCCTGGATCTGAGGAATGAAGGGCACCAGGGGGTATTAATATCTCTGCCTATTTCTGTGTTATGTGGTAGGTCAAATGGACATAAAATCTATCTTATAAATTTTATTTTTTCTTCACTATGACAAAAAAATCCAATATGTAAAACACATTGGGAAATGAATAGAAACACTCCTACGATGGAAAAGACATGATTCGTTCCTTCAAAGAAATATGCCATCTTCTCAGAGAGGTACAGTCTTTCTGTCAGGCAGGGATTCAACAAACCCTTATTTTACACCCTGTGCTAGATCCTGGGAGTATAGAGATGAAAAAGCATAGTATTTTCCTGTCTTCTAGGATTTTCTTTTATTTACTGGAGAGAGAGGTAGGTAAGTAGTTTAGAACTGTGATAAATACTTGCCGAGTGGAAAGTCTTTGGAAATATTGTGGGGTTGGTGGCAGGGGAGCTTTCTCAGAGGAAATGGCATGTGGTTTGAGTTCTCCACATAAATAATGGAATGGAAAAATGATCATGATATGCGTGGTTTGAGGGTTGGGAGAAAAGGGCAGATGCCAGATAGTACCGAGGAAGAAGGGATTTTAAAGGACCTGGGCACCATATTACCTATGTGTGAATGGAAGACTGTTTCTTTTTTTTTTTTAATATATTTTATTGATTATACTATTACAGTTGTCCCATCTCCT
>VMDR010015536.1:0-22189 GCA_007922815.1 Macrotus californicus | reverse complement strand
TATATCCGGCATCCATCTGTATATAATTTTTATAAATTTTACTTATATAATTGATAGAATTTTAGATAACTATCTCTTAATATTAAAGTTACAAACAACACTTGGAAAAAAGCATTGTTTTATTAAGCATAGATCTTATATAAGGTTAGGAAAGTCTTCACACAAAGGAGGACTGACCATGTGCTATGTGCGCGTTTTCGGCGCCACACCTCGTACAGCGGGAGTGTCGCGGCAGGAAGAGCGCTCGTACCAAAAGGGTTAAATAAGTTATTGCTTACTACTTTCAGCCTGAGTGTTCTTTAATGAAGTTGTTGTTCTTTTCATGAACTGGTTTATTGATATTCAACTGTATTATTTATATGTTAGTAAGTACCTCTTCTAATATTAATTCCTTATAAAATGCATCCCCATGTGTAGTTTATATCCTTGGTTAATCCTCTTTGGTCTGTAAAAACTTTTATTATCAAATAAAAGTAGCAGTATAAGTTAATAGAAAGATGATTGCCAACTAGATTTTAATCACCCTGAATTTGAAATTGATTATTTTATACTTGAAGGTCCATAGTTTTATGCTTCTATTTCAACTTTTTGCCCACCAAATCAACCCAGGGGTTCTACCATATTTAGAAATTGTGCCTACATTTCCAAGTATCAAGCCCTGAGAAGGCAGAGTGCCAGTAACCAAGATGTGACCCTGGTTTTTTTCCGTGGTATAGACTTCAGTCGATGACTTTAGCTGCCTTCTCTGTCAGAACACCTGCTAGGAAGGAATTGGATCAGTTTGATTTGATTTTCTCCTCTCCTTTGTACTGCAGAGTGGAGATAAGTATAAAATAATTCTCAATCAGGTAAATGATAAGAAGGAATAAGAGAGAGATCTGAATGATTTATCAAATGAATAAGGAAGTCTGAACACTCAAGAGGTGATTTGCACGAGATTCAATGTCCACCAAAATATAAGACAAATTGCAGAGAGTTATTTTCTGTGGTTAAATTAATTACAGCTTTAATAGGGTTAATGAAGCCAAAACTGTGGCTTCAGCCTTTGCCTAGTCCAGTGATGGTGCTACTCTCCATGGCCAGACACCTGGACAACATAGGCCATGGGCCACAGCAGGACTGGGCGAGAAATGACATGATTCTGGGCATGCCCATCACTCCTGCTGGAAAAGTATATCAGATGCACACTTCTCTTCTTTACATCCATTCTTTCCTCCGCCCAGCATATTCTCCATGCAGTGGACTCTCACATCTCCCCTTCCTTTAGCACATCCCTGTCTCCAGTCCTTCCTATATGCTATTCCCTCTGCGTGAAACGGTATCTGTGCCTTTCACGGAGTCACTTCCAAGCTTCCCATCAATCTGGGTTTAAATGTCACTTCCTCAGTGGAGCCTTCTCTGCTCCCCTAAATTAAGTATTACTCCCTTATCAGATGCTCTCTTGGCATCCTTTATAGCACTACATTTCTCTTCTCAATGTGAACTAAGTATTTACATAATTAGTTATTGTCTTTTTGTCCTATTAAAATGTAAGTCCACTGCGGCTTACAGAGTAGACTCTCTTGTTTTGAGTACCACTCTATCCCCAAGCATCTGTTGAAGAAATGAAGTGGAATATAAATGTAACAATAAATAGCATCCCAGTGAAAAGTAGATTTCATTTTTGAAAGACCTTCCGATGACCTAGATTTTAGGGTTGTTTTTTTTTTTTTTTGAGGTATATATGTCATCAGAATGTAGTGTTACAACAGAAATTAGGGCTCTCATTTTTGGTGAAGGCATTTTCACAGTGACTTTAAATGATGCTGTTGAGGAAGACAGTATTTGCAAGAACAGACATAGCACCAATTAAAGATCGTTCACACCCTTCAGGGAACAAAAACTGCAAGACCTACCAAGCCGGCAGCCTCAGATCTTCCTGTTCCTGCTGAAGGCGTTCGCAATATCAAGAGCATGTGGGAGAAAGGGAACGTGTTTTCGTCCCCCACCACGTCAGGCACACCCAACAAGGTGAGCATAGGGGTTCTGTCTTTTACTGTTGGAGGGTGGATTCTTTTTCTTTTCTTTTTTTGTGTGTGTTTTTAGTAATCACACTAGCTCATTATAAAAGCAGTGAAGAAGGTGTAATTCTTACTTTCTTTTGCAACTATCCCAAAGGCAAGCCCAGAGGCGTCAGACTGTGTACTACGCTTACAGTTTTCAGAGTCCCTGAAAGTAATCATCCATCTTGTGGGTGGGGTGAGGTGAGATGCAAGGGCAAGCAAACCAGATAACTTTCTTTAAATACCAAGTTTAAGGTTTCTTTTACTAAAAACATTAATTATAACGATCAATCACTAACTGGTGTTATGGGATGGTTAGGTGAAATAACATTTAATAGTGTTTTGAGGTTGCTTTGAAGATTTCTTTCCAGGTAAAGTTTCTATTTTTTTTTAATACTGGATAATTGATTCCTTGTAGGAAACGGCTGGCTTGAAGGTAGGGGTTTCCAGCCGCATCAATGAATGGCTAACTAAAACCCCCGATGGAAACAGGTCACCTGCTCCCAAACCTTCTGTAAGTAGCTTTGGGTGTTTCAGATTTTTGGATCTCTCAGTTTCCTGTGGCAGAAGAAAACGGGCTATTGGTCTATTTGCCCCTGGAAGGATAGTGCTCCTGGTCTTTGCTGTGGTTGCTGAATAACAAATGAGGAGTGATTCACATTTAGGGAGGACAGCCCCAGGCAGCTGCACGCTAATTGCCCAGAGGGTAGGAGTTGGCCAAACCGCTGAAACCCGTTCAGATTTACACCCTGGGCATATAGCAAGTTAGCCAGAACACAGAGGCCGTTCAAAGTTACACTCTTAACTGGTCTGTGTGTTTAGCTCCTATTCTATAAATCACAGCTAGGAATTTGAAAACGAAAGTATCAAATTATCTTGGCCACTTCTCTGTCAAAAGCTCCCCTAAACTTATTCTCCAAAGAAAGTGTATGTTGGCTATTTTGAACCCATAGTTTCTAATTTGCCTAATTTCTGTAACTTAACAGAAGTAATTGCCATAAATTTCTGTCACCACCTCCAAAGAAAAGCTATTTTAAAAAAAACAGTAAAACTGAAAACTGTAAAAACTGGTTATAAATGTTATTTTTGGAAATCTAAAATTTTCTTAATAAGTATGGCTACCTTACTATAAAAATAATCTATTAACCTTTGCATAGAATGTATATGATAATTGCCTTGCATTTATCAGTATAATCATAAACCTTATTAAGCTCCCTACTGTGTATTGGTGAGCTTTCTCTGTTAGGTTGACTTGTATATCATTCTTGGCACCTAAAGAAGTAGAGGCTCCACTGTCATAACTACTCCATTCCAGAGGTAGAAGAAAACCTTTCCAAATTCCCCTAGACCTCTGACCCACTGAGCAATTCATCGTATCCATTGGTTCCATATTGAACCTCCAAAGTCACCAAAATGTATCACTTTTCCAATTTAAGAAGAAAAAATGGAAATATTTTTTACCCTCCTTGAGTGTAACTCCTTATAGTCCATTAATATTCAGCCCAGGATTTCTTGTACAAGGGCTCAGATGAGGTATAAAACTAATGTAAGCCCAATTTACAATTGGAAAGTCTTTAAACATTGAAAAAAAATCCTTTCCCCCTCTCCCAGTAGACACAGGAAAGAGGGCCTATTAGGGGAGACAGTTGAGGTAAGGGATCATACCCACAAAGCATGTGCTCTACAGTGCCTTAAGTTTCCCCAGCACCCAAGGTGGCACATAGAGTAGAAGTTATTTTTTTAATGGCAAT
Source organism: Macrotus californicus (assembly GCA_007922815.1). NCBI lineage: Eukaryota > Metazoa > Chordata > Mammalia > Chiroptera > Phyllostomidae > Macrotus > Macrotus californicus. Next base: position 18,396 of record VMDR010015536.1, on the reverse strand, counting down.
TTATGTACATTGTGTGGCTCCAGGCCAGTGGTTATTAACCTTTTTGAATTATGGGCCCTTTTGAAAACCTAATGAAATCTGAGGAACTTCTCCCCTAAAAGCAAGCATATCACTCAAGTTCCAAAAGTTCATGGACCCACTAAAAGACTCTCAAAATAGCAAAGATAGAGAATGGTATGTTTTCCTCTTTGATGACTTTGACACATTGATAAAGAATATGGTCACTTTTTTTTCTATTTTTTAAAAAATGTTTATTGATTGATTTTAGAAAGACAAAGGGAGAGAGAGCAAGAAAGATCAATTTGTTATTCCACTTATTTATACATTTATTGGTTAATTCTTGTATCTGCCCTGACTGGGAATTGAACCCGCAACCTTGGCCTATCGGGATAACACTCCAACTGAGCTACAGGGCCAGGGCATGGTCACTTTTTCACGTTTATCATATTTGTGACCTATTTCATTTCTATACCAGATTATAGCCACATTTGGTACAGGACTTTAACCGATCAGCCTATCGTCCTCTCTGTCATCCTAATGGGAGAGCTGAAAAAATCCAATTCAGTTATTAGAATAGGTATAACTATGTCAAGGTTTCCACCAAAAGCCCCCTATTCTGGAGTTACTGACAGCCTCCTAAAAACGGCGGGCCAAAAAGGAATTACAGGGACATTACAAAATCATTGCCTGCTTTACCTACTAGTTAGTAAGTTATTTGCTAGACTATCTACAGAGGATAGAAGGAAAAGGAAAGGAGAATGTGGCAGTTCTTACAGGGTGTAGTGATCTCTTTTCCCGTGACCCATGGGATTTTGCAGACTAGGGTGCTTTCCTGAACGAAAGCCAGATGGGAGGAAAGCAATATGTAACTGCTGTTGTCAATAAAAAGCTAGTTTGAGTGTACTGAATAAGCAACCTTAAGTTTTATGCCCATTTCAGGGGTATTAGAGCCAGCATTTGTCCAAGTGTGAGTAGAAACATGACAGTGTCTTTGGGAAAGGATGTGACCTAGAGTCCAAGAAGGCACCAGGGTAACTTGCAGACACCGTGGATCCAGCAGAAAAAAAGATGAAATTCCCAAACTACAGAAAGGGCTGGAAAGGTTCTGCAGATGCACAGAACGTGGCTGGCAAAAGGTGAAGTCCAGGAAGGCAGCTTAGAAAGACAGGTCAAGCAAGGATCTTGCCCACCTCTTCTCAGGGGTCTCACACTGGGCCTGTAGCTAAGATCTGTGTCATTTTGCCCACAACATTGTGCTTTATTTTCTTTTTAAGAATTATAATGTGAGCCCTGGCTGGGTGGCTCAGTTGGTTGGAGCATCGTCCCATTCACCAAAAGGTTGCAGGTTCAATTCCTCGTCAGGGCACATACCTAGGTTGTGGACTGATCCTCGGTCAGGGTGCGTACAGGAGGCAAGTGACCAACGTTTTTCTCTCCCATCAATGTTTTTCTCTATCCTCCCCCACTCCCCACCACCTTCTTTTCTCTCTAAAATCAATCTATATATCCTGGGGTGAGGATTTTTTAAAATTATAATTTGAATATATTTTTGAGATGTGGAGACATGTCTCTTGAATTTGTTGATCCCCTCTTTTCCTAATTTTCCTACACCAAGCCCCTCCAGGCCTTTATGTTTCCAGCCTGGCCCTTCATAGCAGGTGTCAGAGTTTGACACCTTTGGGACTCTGGTGATACTGACCCTGAGCCCAGGACGTCAGAGGACTCCCTAAAGACAACAGCAAATAGTAGGCACCCAAAGTTGCCTTCTGATTTTGGACCAGAGGTGATTTATTCTCTGTCCCTTGTTTATGTTCCTAAGTGTACATGGGTAGAGGGGAAAGCCTGGATCTGCCTTTGCAGGTGTTTGGCACGTGGCCATTAAGGAAAAATCAGAGGGAAATTCTTTCACCAAAATGAGCTTCACCCGGTGAAACCTCAAAAGAAATTAGTCTTTCTTTTGGGATTAGTGTTCAGTGCTAAAATTCACTGGCGAGAAAAACCATCCTCTACCAAGTTGTGTAATTTCCATATGTGCTAGGAAGTAAAGTGCTCAAAACAGTTTGTCACATCAATATTATTTCGATGTCCCTGGGAGTTAACTTACTTAAAAGTAAACATTGATCTGCATCTGATCCCTTACTGGGACGCCTGTTGCTATTTGTGGGTAGAATGTACCGGATTGCAACTTTGTGATTGGACTTCAATTCAGAGTATGCCTATGTTAGCTGGTTTGTCCGTTCTTTGTATCTGAACTGCATGTTATATATAGCTAAATGAAAATGCTAATTTTCCTTTTTTTGTTTGTTTGTTTGTTTTAAAGTCTTTCTCCGCTGAATTCTGTTCTTCATTCTTTCATCTCTGACTGACTGGAGCCCTGCTTCTCCTGCCTTCATTTCTTCCTCTTCTTCTGGAGTGGGTCTTTCTCTAAAATGTAGTCTGGTCAGGTAATTTCGTTTGTATTCCCCTTTGATTTACAATGCCAACTCACCACTTAGATGTTCATATTTTTTTAAATAGACTCTTTAAACTCTTTTGAGTGATCTCAAAAGATTCATAGGTAGGGGTTTAAGGGAGCTATAGTCGATTTTCTTCTGTAGAACATTCATGTGAAAGAAAAATATTTGTCTTCTAGGAGGTCAAATAAATAAAGTCATAAGAGCCACTTTCCAGGGCTTCCATCAGCACGGGCCTAATTATAGTTTCTAAAATTTTAAAGCGGTCTTCCAGACAATTTGGCAGCTTTTCCCTACCTTGGCAAATCTAGTGGAATCCTTCAAAAACAATCTGATTTGTTGCTTACTGGTTCCAAGTTAAATAGGTGTAACTCCCTAACAGAACATCAGGAATTGGCGCCACAGTGGAACTGCAGAAACTCAGTAAGATTAAGGCAAATCTGAAATGCTTCACATGGTACCATTTACCCGGTGGTTTCCAGTGTTGAGCCCTCCATGCTTATCTGTCAAAATATGTCCATTGAGACTGGTGTCCATGGGTAAATGCAATTGCTGTTAGCTTTGCCTTCCTAATGAGAAAAGGATGTGCCAAAGCAAACATTACTATTTCAGTTAAAACACATTTATTTTGTGCAAACTACCCTTTGCCAAGTACTAATATAAGCACATGCTGAAAGAAAAGTAAATGGAAACAGAAATGTGGGTCCTTATCCAAACCCAATTAATTACGAGGTAGCAAATAAAGAATCAAAGCTATACGACTTGCTTTCTTCCCAAGATTTCCACATGTTCTCACATATGTCATTAAGTGTCAGTTTTCTCTTGTGGTAAATGTTTATTTTGGTGGGGCGAGGTTCTACTGAGGTGCTTCTGAATTATGCCCGTGCTCCACAGGAAACACAAAATGATTTTAGTTTGAGGAAAGTGCAATTAGAAGAGCGTGTTAGTTTGTCTGGAAGTAGATCTTAACACATTGCGTACCGCCCACGAGTTTTTGCGTGGTTCACACGCCACCTGTTATGGACCTTGGATGTCAATACACTGTCTTGTCCGCATCGAATGAAGCGCTCTCATTGGTGGAAACCGTGCAGGTCAATCTACGAAAAATGATGTAATTGCACGAACCCGTAAAGCATTGCAGTTACATTGTATTTTGGTCATTCGAATAGTCTTCGTCTTCAGGTTCCTGGTGCTTTTAGAAATGCCCCCTCTCAGAAAAAGGAAGGAAACCAACGAAACTGATACACTTCCGGAAATATTTAACGATAATTTATCAGATATTCCCAGTGAGATCGAAGATGCGGATGACTGTTTTGACGATTCCAGAGATGATCTGTAGTTATGATTATTTAAATAACGTGCAGTTTGCCCCAAAACATGCGGTCCCTGGTGTATGTCTTAGAGATTTCTATGCAGTACGCAATGTGTTAACATAGTGATTCCCGTGAAAGTAGTTTACCTGGGAGGTGAAGAAGGCAAGCCAATCAGGAATATTAGTGATGCTATTAAGCAAGTCACCACATGGGCTATTAGAACTCAGTCCCACTGGGGAAACCCGGGAAGTCACCGTAAAACACAGGCTGCAGTGTTATCCTACCTGAGGCCTGAGTGAGCCTGCGCAATATCCTTGCACCATATCTCATGGGTGAGCGCTGGAGGCCTGCTCTTCGGGGTGTTAACTCTGCACTTCCAGCCGGCCTCCTGGGTGGGCATCTGTACCCAGGGAAAGTCTTCAGGGAAAGAAATGCAGTGTTGGCAGTTGGAAGTCGGGCTGGTACGCACTAGAATGATAAAGGCTCCGGGACTTAGGCAAGGCTCCAAAAGTTAATCTGCAAGGGGCGAAATGCCTATCCACCCCCAAAGGAGTTACAGGTGACCTTTGAGTGGCATGGGTTTGAGCTGCATGGCTTCACTTATATGTGGATTATTTTCCAATAAATACCGTCAATGTACTTTGTCTACGTCATGATCTTCTTAACCACGTTTTCTTTTCTCTAGCTTACTTTATTCTAAGAACACAGTGGGTGATACAGACAACATACAAAATATGTGTTAATTGACTGTTTATGTTATCAGTAAGGATTTCAGTCAACAGTAGGCTAGTAGTCGTTAAGTTTGGGGGGGAGTCAAAAGTTTGAGGCAGATTTTCTTCTGTGCGTGGTTGTGGGGGAGCGGGCATAGGTACCCCCAACCTCCACATTGCTCAAGGGTGAACTGCATTTAAAACCAGCCTATGCTGTGTGCACGTCTAGGAGCATAGAAAATTAGAAATGGGCTACGTTATTTTTAATATGCTTGTATTCCAGTTTCACCGATCAGCAAGCAGTAAGTCCTTGGCAAAGAACAGGACCTAAATGCTGGCTCGCTCTAGCCCTCTCTCATGTCACGACACAGATCAAGGTCTGCATAAAAACAGACAATGGCCAGTGACCCTTTCGGTTCCATCCATTTCCGGTCACTAGGACAAAGGGTATTGAACAACACATTGATTCAAACAGACAACAGATGTGATTTAGTTAGACCTGGCCAGAAAATATAAATGGCCACGTATCAATGTTTTCTGCTTTCTCTTCACTAGGATTTGAGGCCAGGGGACGTATCTGGCAAGCGGAACCTCTGGGAAAAGCAATCTGTGGACAAGGTCACATCCCCCACTAAGGTAATGTGCCGGAGGATTTGAGTTTCCTAGGTCTTCTTCCCTCAGTATGATGTCCTGGGTCAAATGAGAAATATCAGTATCACTGCCCCCCGGAGCCGGGTAGCCATCAGTGTCCAAAGACCGGTATATGGTACAGAGCTCCCAGAACCTTCTGCATTGCAGGTTTGTCAGTCCTACAGCATAAACAGTCCAGACTCATGGACCAGTTCCCAGTGAGACATTCTGGAAACACCAGAATGGTAGGAGTGCTGGCAGCAGACGGCCTTAAGTTACAACCCTGGTCTAGATTTCCTTACCAGGTTCAACCACAGCCATTTGAAATCACTTCGGGAAAAATGCCAAACTCCCTGCATGGCTCCAGAGTCGCTTTCTGGAACCATCCTGTGGGATTGTGTGGTCAGCGGCCGAGGACCCAAGGTTGCTGTGGCAGTAAGTTAAAATAATATTCAAAAATTAGGTAAAACTCGCTACCCTGTAAAAACTAATGGCTAAGAGTGCTTGGATTTGTCTCTTTCTCTGTTTTTTTTTTTTGTTTTTCTTTTTTGGTCTTCTGCTCAAAGGGTATGTCCATTCTTTACAAAGGGGGCTCTGGACAACATCTAAATGAGGCTGAGACTAAAAATGGGACCCCTTGTTGTACAAGGAGCGAATTCCACTCTTAATCGAAGCCCTTCCTCATTTCCAGTAACCACCCAGCTTTCTCCTTAAATAGAGGGAAATTGGGCCAGCTTAGAACTAGAGATAGAAGCCCTTTTTAAGCAAACTCAGGACTGAAGGACACCCCAAAGGCAACTGGAGGATCACTACAATCCACTGAAGTGAGCGAATTCCTTCCCCTTTCCTACCTTCTGCATGCCGTTAACTCTGGTGCACTGCCTAGGTGTGTTACTCCGTCTGCTCTTTAGTTCTTCACTCTACTTACATTTTAAGAAAATCTACTAGCCCAGCCTCTCTACTGAAAGTGAGTTTTAAATAAGTTCAGTTTTCAAAGTCATTGCTAAAGTGCCTAGGAATAATTTTCACCACTACAAACCACACGCATTTAGTGAGCATCTACTATATGCAAGGCACTATTCTACCTTCTTAACCTACATTATCTCGTTTGGTCCTCCAGCCATCAGGTGAAGTATTATTATTATCCCCATTTAGAGTTGAGAAAATAAGGCCCGGAGAGATTAAGTAACTTTTCCAAAGTCACACAGCAAATAAATAGCAAAGCCTGAACTGAAACTCAGGCAGTCTGATCTGAGCCTACCTGCATAACCATCATACATTCTGCTCTCTTTTGAGAGTTGTACAGACTGTAGAAAACATATAGTTTCAAAGTTCCTTGTATAATTTTGTTCTGGTGGAAGGGAATAGGGCAGTTGTTCTTTAGTTTGACTTTTGGGTGTTTTTTTTTTTAAACAAAGAATGAACTTTTGTTGGCCTAAGCCGTTCTGACCCCTCTAGCATAGGACTCTGACCTTTCAGAAATGACAGTCCAAATGTTTGTAGTCTCCTTCTGGAGTAGGGGCAGTCAGCTGTCCATAGGCCATCATCACAGGCATAACGGGCCCCTCTGGACCCCAGGCCCCTGAGCCAGGGTTCTGGGAAGTAGAGTAAAGATATGATCTGGACCAGCAGGACTCAGAGAACAGTGCTCGCACACAACACAACAGTGGGATTGTGCGACAGGGTGGTACACGGCGGGAAGGTGACAGGATGAGTCTTCACACACACTGCCCTCCTCCTTGGTCCATCCCACAAAACTCCTTCTACAGTAATAATAGTATACGCACCGGGCCCAGAGCTGAGTTTATGGCGTGGCAGAGCAGGTAGCTCCTTTGCTCCAAAATATCAAACTCACCATGTGTCATGCAGTTACTCATTTGAAATGAAAACACACAACACGTTTGAGAATGCAGATTCACAAGACTACATTTGGCCCTCTGTATCCTCCATTTCTGCATCTGCGGATTCAAGGAATCGTGGATTACCAATATTTGGGAAAAGTTAACACCGTGGCTGACATGTACTATGTAGCTAGGCCAGCCATGGTTGCATCTGTATTGAACCCGGACAGGCTTTTCTCCTTATCATTATTCCCTAAACAATACAGTGTCACAACTACTTATACATAAGTAATCTAGAGATGGCTTGAAGTATCCAGATTATATGCAAATACTATGTCGTTCTCTCTAAGGGACTTCAGTATCCATGGATTTTGGTGTCTGTGGGGGTCCTGGAACCAATCCCCCTAAGATACTGAGGGACGACTGTACTTCAGTATGTGTGAATACCTCAGCAAGGATTTTGAGCAGCTAGCTGGGGAAAAGAAATAGCATGCACATAAGACTATGAGTCAGATCAGTTTCAAGGGTAGGGGTATAAAGAGCAGGAGGGGAGAGACAGAGAACAGAAGCAAACTAAAGGTAAGCACATTCCACTTCACCATCGTGCCTTGGCATGGCGGAGACAGAGTCGTTCCATCACGTGTGCCTGTTTGCTTGTTTTTTTAAGATTTTATTTATTTATTTATTTGATGTTTATTTATTTATTTAGAGAGGGGAAGGGAGGGAGAAAGAGAGGGAGAGAAACATCAATGTGTGGCCGCCTCTCACGCGCCCCCCACTGGGGACCTGGCCCGCAATCCAGGCATGTGCCCTAGACTGGGAATCGAACCAGCGACCCTTTGGTTCACAAGCCGGTGCTCAGTCCACTGAGCCACACCAACCAGGGCGCATGTGCCTGTTTTGAATGGACACTGTAGACTCCTGGCCATTATATAGGAGCTTAAAAAATGATTCTGAATGCCCTGGGCAAGGTTAAAGATCAAGATAGACGAAAGAGAATATGAAGAAGAAAGAGAACAAGGAAGGAAAGAAGGGGGAAGGGAGGCAGGGAGGGAAAAAAGGGAGGAAGGAAAAAGTGAAAAAAGAAACAATAGAAAAAAAGATGAAGAGGAGACTCTTTGAAGAGAATGCCCACAAAAATCCCCCCTTGCATAAATATTTATTCTTGCATATTACGATTCTTTTTTTTTCTTCTGACACAAAATATCTGGCTAGAACGCTGTGACCTGCCCATTTAAAGCTGTCTTCTCTTAGCAGGTTTGAGAAAGTTCAAGAAAGAAGCCAGAGTAGCCCCTCCAGAGGCTGGACCCGCCCAGTTGAAGAGGGCTAACGTGCTCTGTTTTATATTTATGTTGATTTACTAAATTTGGGTTAATTTCCTTCTTGTTTTATTTTTCATTATCCCAGTAAAGCCATGTATATTATCACTATATTTAATAATCACAGTCTAGAGAAGTTCGTGGTGAAAGTACCGCCTTTGCACAGGAACCTGTTTCTAAAGAAACCCGTGCTGTGAAATAGAGACTTTTCTACTGATCATCATAACTCGGAACAGTGACGCCAGCCACCTGGAAGGTCAAACACAAGGAGGTGCAAGTTGAAAAGTGCCCGAGGAATGTGTGCAGTCTCCAGAAAAAAACAAACCATAGCGTGCTTTGTTGTTGTTGTTTTGTTTTTCATTTTCAATACAGAAGTCATGTTGTTTCTGCACTTTAGAATAAAGCATGGAAGAAGTGACCGTAGTAGGCAATTGTCACGCATTCTGAAAGTAACCCATTTCAGATTTGAGATCCTGCAATAATGAGTTTTTTTTAATGTTAAGGTATTACTTTTTTCATGCCGATGAGTATCTACATTGGATGATGATGCTAGAAGACAGTGGTACTGCTATCTTTAGGTTGGTTGCTTTGTGGATTTCTTAGGGAGTGATAGTGAACCACATCCTAGATGGCCCATTCATGTACGTGCATACATGTACAAACACACTCATGGTAGAGAGCTTCTTTATGTGCTAGACTGTTATATTTAGCGGCCTGTCCTTGTAACTAGCCAATATCACAGCTTTTCAAAAATTACAAATCACAATGTTATATTGATATTCATATTTGCCAGTAGAGACATGGCGGAGTAGGTATCCAGATGTGTTCAAGGCCCAATAGACCATCTGTAGAAATAGGAGACATTTGAAATGTCAAAACAAATGGATACTTTCTATATGACACAGTATTTAGCTGATAATTAAAAGCAGTCTTGAAGTGTGGTGCGAGCTTTACTAAATCGGCCATCCGGGTCAGACCGAAAGCTGGCAGAGAGCTTTATTCTGTTAAAAAAAAGTCCAGTTCCCAGCAGGATGGCCTACGTGGTGTCTGAGGTCTCTTCCTTATCTAAAGTTTAAAGGTGAGAATTTCAGCGACAAGACTGTACAGACTGAAACGAAATTCCATGTATGGCCACAAAAGACCAACTTTGGCTAGTGTCTGGAAGCAGAGAAGAAAAGTAAGCAAAATCCTTATTTAGAAGTCATGATACTCCTTCTATCTTTAATACACTGAACCATTTTCTCACTTAAATGTTTCTACTTTTATTAGTATTCATTGGTACTTGCCATAAGTTGATAATGTGCTGAACTTTCCAAAAATATGTATCACTTTCACTAGTTTTACCATTTCCCCCAAGAATCTCTATCGACTCATCTTTTTCACACATGCAGTCCAGACATCAGCTCTTATTTTGGTGTGTTAAATGTTCCTCTGTTCTTCACAATTGATGGTGAGAGGGCTCTCCAGTGCCTCGGCAATGTGTTCTAGCGCAGTGACAGGGTAGTTCTGTAAACTTATACCTCATTTGAGTTACCCAAAGGGTCCCAGCCTCAATTCCTGCCACTGTGAGGGAGCCTCCCAAATGACTATTTTCTAATCTACACTATTCCCCTGGAAGAGCTAGCTAGGGCAGGGCTGGTGTGAGCCAGGACCACTGCCTTGCAAAGTGTTATTTTCCTAAAAAATCAGTAAAGAGTAGCTGAGTTCTCTAGCTTTTAGCACACCTGGGCCAAAGGAAGGAAAGCCACCAAGATTGCACAGGTCACCCACCCATGAGAGCGTAGATATGACAAGATAAACTGGAATCCACCTGCAGTGTCTGGTTTAGCATTGACTCCCATCGCTGGGGTGAAGTGGGTCAAAGTTTGAATGAAGGCCCGTGGTTAGGTAGCATTGCTTCGCTGTACTTTTTTTGAACAAGAGCTTCTCCTGATCACTATTATATATATTTTTTCTCGAAAGTCTAAAGTTGAGAAGAGAATATATCGATCCTGACTTTTCTTCCAATGTTTGGGTGGAATAAGTTTTAGGGTAGAATTGTGTTCTGTTCGGATTTAATCTTTTGAAAAACTAAATCCCACGTGTCCTTGTTTCATTACAATTCTCTTTGTTATCTTTAAGAGGTAAAACTGCAAAGTGACTAGCATGTTCTGTGAATCTGCCATTCCTGAAAATTTTATCGACACTTGATTCTTTCCACTGGTAATTGATCGCTGCAATAAATATATATTGTGAAAAAGCATCCACAATAAATGGAATTCCTCCAAATGTCACCGCCTCGCCTGTTTTTATGTTCTCTATCGGCTTTCAGAGTTACATTTGTTGTAATAAAGATGACAGCCTAGCAAAATGTGTATTTCAGATGGAGTCTTTGTTTCATTCTTTAAAGAAGAAAAGCCATTTCTTATTTTTTAAAACTTTTTATTACAGGCAACTTTCTAACAAAATATTGAAAATTGCTTTGGTACGGACAACTGACCAAACAGGTATGAAAAAGGTTGAAAGGGAGGATTTTAGAAATTCTTCAAAAAAAAAAATGATTCAATGTCCCTCTGTCCTCTCATTCTCAGTGTTGCCAAGTACCACCCTTCTTGCTCCTCAGGTGGCAGGACTGTTTCCCCAAAGGTGGTTTCTTCTGTGGAAGAAATACCCATTTAGTATACACCATTTGTGTGCAGAATACTTACTACTGGCAAGGCAGTGGCAATTACATTTTAAGTCCAAAAGTGTTTCTTTGTAGTAATTTTGCATATTTATGTAGCGCTGCCTGGTCTGAACTCAGGTTCTTCTCGTAAAAGTTTTAAGTGGTGAGCCCAGAGCTCCTGAGCAGTCTCGAAATCCTGCGCTAAGTTGCTGTAACTTAAAAAAAGAATTAGTACTTTTTACCTCTATGTCCTAATGAGAAGGGTGATAACAATAAGTTGAGACAATAAGATAGTTGTCATCCAAGTCAATTCACAAAATTAAGCAATAAAAATAATACAGTCTGTAGTACCGATACCAGGATGACGGGGTTAGAGCGGGAAGGAAATTAATTTTACAATGTGCATCTTCAGGGTGTAAATACTATAGTTTCTGGTGGGGTGTAGGAACAGGTGTAGTGGAAGGGTTTTCCTATCCTTGCTTGCATGTTTGCTCCAAATGGAAAAATGGGTAAGAACAAAAGATCTCATGATCCTAAATAAGTGTTCTCCCACAGACAAACTAATGAGGTCTTAATTTGAGTCCTGTGTCTATTCGCGTCAAGCTTATTATTCACGTTGTCCTAACACTCTACATTCTTCCTGATTTTTTTGTTCCTTTGTTCTGTTACCGGAAAAAAAAAAAAAAAAGGTAAAAATCTCCCACTGTGAGTATGGATTTGTCTGTTTCTTCTCATAATTTTGTTAATTTTGTTTCCTTATTTTAATCTCCGGTTTTCGGTAACAAATCTAGAATCATCATAGATTCCTAGTGATTTAAATATTTTATCATTATGAAGTGAATACTGTAGCAAAGATGTTTGCCCTAAGTTTAGCTACCCTGTTAGTTAGTCCTTGCACAACCTAACTTTCCGCCCCTGCACTTTCGACCCTTGTGTCTCCTTTAGTTGTAAATGCATGTCTTTGAAAACCATGTGGTTTGAGTTTGGGTTTTCAACCAGTCTGGTTACCTTTGAGCTTTAACTGGAGTATTTAGTCATTTTATATTTGATGTAATTACTGATATGTTTGCATTTCAATAACATCCTAGTTATATGCCACCTGTTACTTTTCTTCCCCTTGCCTCTGCGGCTGAAATTTCTTAGGCTTCCCGGCACATGCTGATGGCAAGAGGCAGCTAAGAGGCTGGGCTAGACTTTTAGCAACCCAGTGGGACTAGCGCACAAGAGAATCTTCGACTGTCGAGGATGAGGATTTGTTAGACCACTTCCCGACAATGGCTTTCCAAAGAGCTGCTGCCTGAATGTAAGGACGAGCTTGAAGGAATCTGGCCTTCGTAAAGATTGCCACCCGACTTCACTCTGGGGAACAGCTGTATTATTCTAGTGGGGACGTAAGTTACAAACAATAGACACAGAAAGTTACCAAGTATTGAGTAACCATTCAAGAATTTAAGACGTGAAATATCACAGGGTTTTAGTCTATAATTGTCAAAGAGTTATGTAACACATAATTCCGTGTTTAGAAGGAGGAGAGAATACTTCAATCTGGGGTCATCAGAGAAAAAAAATACCTGCCTTATACTCCTTTGTACCCTTGGAGGTATACCCAGTGCTCTCCACGTAGCGGTGCTTGGTAAGTCGTAAGACGATTTCCTGAGCAACCCAGTTATAAACTGCTAGATGGACCGCTGTCAGTTTTTGTAGGGTTCTTAGAGGTCTGAGGGATTAATCTGTTTTATGACATTCTTATTCCCACATTTATAATTCCTGTTTCCACTTAGCCCTGCTCTCAGCTCCGTAAAGAATGTGGGCCTCTTACTGGACTCTGACAGATCTAACAGCAGAGTTTTGCCAAGGCATGCTGGTAGTGATGTCAGCTGTTGTTCTCTTGACATTTTTCCCAAAAAAAGTTTCATTAAAATGGGTTTTAGAAGTCCAAACTGATCATTTCTACCTACATTTAAAAAAAAAAAAACAAAAACCTCCAACCAATAATCGCTTACTAAAGGTACTAATATAAAAATTATGCAAAAGAGCTATAATTCATACAGAACACAAGATTAGCTCCTTAACTAGTTTTCAACCTGGGTCAGTGTGACTAGCCATCCGGGCTTCACTGCACAAAGCAAGTAGATGCCCAAGAATCAGAGGGATATGGTGTCATTGTCACCAACTGGAAGTCAGCTAGCTAGCTAGTCAAATGGAAGCGACAGCTAACATTTATCGGGCCCTTACCAAGTCCCAGGCACTTTCTATGATACTCATGTAATTCTCACGACATCCTTACATGATAGGTTCTACCCCGTGTTATTCCCACTTTCCATGTAAATAAGCAGCAGCACAGAGAAGTTAAAAAGCTTGCTCGAGGTTATATGGCTACTAAGTGGCGGAATATTTGACCTAAGGCAACTGGCTCCTGAACCCACACCCCTACCCTCTAATCCCCAGAATCTCAAAAGAGACTCATTGGGCAGCAGCAGGCCTTGAAGAGGGTCCCTTGTCGGAGGCAGGTTGGAACCAACGCTGTGCCCTTGAAGCCCACAGACAAAGAGCAAGAACAGCACTTGAGGCCAACACTGTGGGCTTCAACTTGGCCGGGTTAAGGAGATACTTGCCTTTTTCCTCCCCAACCCCTGCTCATCCTAAGACAACAAGAACTGGTACCTACAAAAAAAAAAAGAGATGGATGTAAATAGTGACACACCAGCTCCCTCCCACTTCCCAAGCCACCAGAGCTGGGGACCGAGGAGGAGGAGGAGGGGAATTGAATTGAGTTTGAAACGGAAGTTTAAAATGTAGTTAATACCAAATTCCAGAATGAAGTCTTAAAATACCAACACGAAGCTGTTTTAGTAGCTAAACGTGGTTGAAAAGTTATGGACTCTGGACATGCCCTCTGTGGAAAGGAGGATTTCACCATTACCATTCAGGAGCAGTTATGGGGAGGGGGAAAAAAAAAGACCATTTCCTGTTTGTTGTCATGAAACTTTACACTAACCCTGGGAACTAGTCCTTCTCGTTTGAGGTAATTTATCCCATCCATTTTTTGTAGAGCAAGCAGGGGGCATTTTTACTACCTCACTTCCAACTGTTTAGGAGAGTGATGTTTCCCGATGGTCCCCAAATTTAGAAATAGCCTACAAACTAATTCTACCAATTAGGGAGGGGTTAGGAAAGACTTCATTGTGGGGATGACCTTTGAGCTGAGTCTTGGTGAGCTGACTGGCTGGGACACATCTCATGATTTGAGCTTGGAAACATTTTGTGAGGTTCGGCGCTATATTAGGGCATTCTAGACCCAGATAGTCTGAGAAAGGCCAAGATGGGTACTATATATGGATGACCTCAGGGCTTCCAGGACCTAGTATGGCTTCCTCAGCCAAACTGGGACAAGACTTCTATAGCCACATAACCACTAACTTCTGTGATGTCATAAACAACTCTGCCCTCGTCACTTCATGTTCCCATTTAAGTCTCTGGTCAATAAATTCAAAGTGACATAATTACACACCATAAATTTTAGTCCTAACAACTTAATTTGGCCGTGTTGCCAAAGTGAACTTTCCTCCTGATTCCCACAATAATAATTGTGCCTTTTAGAGTCTTGTTTCCGTTTTTCTTTTCCTCTTCTCTTACTCTTATTATATTCATTTTATATACTGCAGGCTTGGAGTAAATAGGAAAAGCTGCTTAGGGGTAAAGCTGCCTTCCCAAAGGTAGCAGCTAGCTGTGTAAGGAGTAGGTCCAGTAACCTCCGATAAGATCACGGGGGAAGGGAACACACATTCAGACTGACAGCAAGTCCTTGCCTCACCTCCATTGTAATGTAAATGCAAAGAATTTCATCTCTACTAAATAGGAGAGTAAATTTAAAAAGGAGTAGAAAGAAGTAGAAGAAGCTGCTGAAGAAAACCATGTTTAATTTATCTGGGGAAGAAAAAAGGTCCTAATGAAATCTCTTTCCTTAAAATGATACTTATTTCAGCCAAGCTTTGGCTAAACAATACTGCCTAGTACAATTCATGACCCTGGTCTCTCTTGGAGCCTTTGTTTGCTGTTTCCCCTGCCTGGCTAGGTCTCCCCCTGGACAGCCATATGGCTCTTCCTTTTACTTGCTTCGGGTCTCTGTTCAAATGCCTTGTAGTCAGAGAAGCTTCCTCGCACACCCCATCAAAAGAGCAACCCCTACCAGGGGTGTCCAGTCTTTTGGCATCTCTGGACCACACTGGAAGAAGAAGAGTTGTCTTGGGCCACACATTAAACACATTGCAACACATAATCACAAAAAGAACCTCATCATGTTTTAAGTAAATTTACAATTTTGTGTTGGGCTGCATTCACAGCCATTCATGAGCTGCATGCTGCCCGTGGGCTGTGGGTTGGACACCCCAGCCAAGGCCCATCTACCCAGGTCGTTCCTCATGCTCTATTTTTCCCTGCTTTATTTCTCTCCATGGAGTTATCCTCACCTGGGTGTCTGTCAGTTTTCCATTGGTTTGTCTGTCTTCTCCAATAGTATAGAACCATGCAATTGCCTATACCAGCACCAGTCCCTGACAAGCAGTAGGCATTTGATAAATACTTGTTGAATTAATGAAAGAATTATGATTTCCAAAGTTTTTTAAAATGTCTACGTATTTTTAGGCACTAAAATGTTTTTCCTATGGGATTACTTGAACTATGATCATTTAAATTATTTGGATTAAAAATCATGGGACTTAAACTCCCCCCTCTGCTACTAATTTGTGTCACCTAGCTAGATCATTTCCTGGAGCTTCACACTGTTACATCCGACATCCTACGGCTCACAGCCATAGTTCTAAAACCCAACAGGAAAATAGATCCCACATATAAAAATTCTCTGTGCATGTCACCTTCAGAAACACATGCAGGGCATAAAACAAGGTACAATAATTAGGAAGGTATAAGTATTTTTCAAGGGAGCTTTACCTAACATATGCCTGCTCTATTTCTTTGTCTGGAAGGTCCAAACTTCTAAATCACTAACCTCAAAATAAAAAAAACAAACCTGTCATTTTTCAGAAACTTACAAAATCTAAAGATAATGATCTACTTCCATGCTTAAGCCAAAATGCTTTGCCCTTTATTCGACTTTCAAACGTGCTATAATTCATTATCTCCATGTCTACGGTATTACAAATCTCATGACATACTATGCCCAGGTAGGAATCAAACATCTAGACTTTTTTCCCCAAGCAATACTACTTTGAAAACTGTTCCAAATGTATTCAATTATCCACCAGAGCTAAAGATCAGGAGAAAGTCACGATGGAACGTACAGGAATAATGTCTCAATCTGTTATGGGAAGATCATAATGAGATGAGGCAATACATGTGATGCGATTTGCATAGTGCCAGATATGTGTTCAATGTTACCTAACGATTATTACATTTAAAGGATCTCTGAGCTGACAAGAACCTTCAGAGGTCGCCCCAGCAAAACTAGGATTCCTCTATCAAATATTTTAAAAGAAAAACTTTCATTTCTGAATTAAATAAAGATCATTAGGCACACAAACGTGCACAACGCAACTCTGGGTGGGGTAGAAATGGAGACCGACAGACCACCAATCTTAACCAGCGTGTTCTACAGCCTCCTCGGTCGGAGAAGGGCCAGGGCAGACCACCGTCGTGCAGAACCCAGAAACAAATCAGTGTCCCGCCTCGCCGCCCCCACATTTCCTGCTATCGCCCCCCCTCCCCCCGCACTGTGGGTCCACTTGCAGCCCACTCGACACTGTCTCTGCCTCCAGTTCCCGTCATCCTTCGGGGTCTCCCTTTGGCCGAAATCCCGCGAAGGCTCTTTCTCAATTGACAAACCGGAGCTGGTTCCCGAGGTCTGTCTGAAGTCTCGCGATGTTGGTCCCGTTGCCCTGGTAACGAGTGGCCGAGCTTCTTGATGAAGGGCGTGGCTCTGGGGCTGCCAAACTGAACCTAATTCTGGGGGTAGTGAAGGGTTCCCATGGCCCGGCCCGAGGAACGAGGGGCCGGCGGAGGCCGGACAGTGACGTGTGCGATTCCGAAGGACAGGAGCTCACAGGCGGGGCGCCCCGTGCGGGAAACGAGCGCACGTGGACAGACCTGCCGGGGGAAAATGAGCGCCTACCCACACTGCAGTGACCCGACGTGAGCGTGGGAGGAACACTTTGACAACGCAAATTGTGGCTTCATCGTCCTTCCCGCTAAGAACGTCCTCGCGCCCACCCGCACACCTGCCGGGCGTGGCTGGGCGTGGAGGCGCCTGCTTCCGCCTCTTCCGCTGCAGCCTCGGAAGATACCCGCGGGGTGCCCACTAGAAAATCAGCGTGTGGCACCCCTGAAGTTCAGGTCAGCACAGTGGGTGTTACCCTCCTCAGCGGGTTGGCTGCTTGGGGTTAGAGGTGTGGTTGTCGCTAGGTAGTTTTATTAGTTAGCGCCCGTGAAAGGGAATTCACATCCGAAGCTCTGCCTCCCCAAAGGAAGGCTTAGCCATCCTTAAATACACTATTTGGTTAAATTACCTGTTGGTTTCTTCTTTGCAATTCGCTCAGCTTATCTGGTTGGGTTCCAGTTAGGCTCATCAGGTTACAGCTGTGTCTGCAAATACTGTACCTACATTTTTAACATTTAGTGAGAATAGCATTTAGTAAGAGCCCCCCAGACCATGAGACCCTTGTCCTGTCTTACATTGGTGTACCTCCTTACGTTGCACGTAAGGAAACAGAATCAAGATTTACGCCAATCCAGTTTCCCAAATGTGGAATTGTGGGATCCCCAGGCTGAAACTTCAGTCTCCTAGTACCGAGGGTCCTAAAAACGCAGACCTCTCTGTTGCATTTGGAGTTATTTGCCATAGACTTTTTCTATATAGTCTTTGCTCCAAAACATGCTTTTTTGGTCAAGAGGAGCCCGAACAAATAGACTGGGAACTGGTAAATTCCTTTGGTCTCAAAAATAATAGAATCTTAGTACTACACACTTGAGGGGTTACTTGCATGAGAGGGATAATAATCATCACCAATACAGCCTCCTGAGAGCTATTGAGATTTCAGTAGGACAAACACAACTGAATGTTGGAACACTATAGAGACAGCATCGACAGAATGGTGATCAAAATATTGAAAGTCTGTTGTCGGTATTTGAACTGTTGGCCAATTGAAAATTAAGCAGAAAATACATTTTCTCTATTGCTACATTTAACTGCCTGAATAAGTAGCTATCATTTTTTTTTGATTCATGATCATTTTAATGCCTCGAGATTATTCTGAATGTGCTACTGCCCTCTGGTATTGAATTATAAATACAGGGTGTAAATGATTTGGCTGTGTACCCTATAAATTCTTTTTCAATTAGATTATTTACTTCATTTGTCTTTTATTGTGGTTTGGTCTCATAGAAGTGAAAAACTTTTTCAAATCTTTGAAATTGAAGGTTTATTTAGCTCTCTCCTAATAACTTAATTTTTAAAAGGAGCCTGTTGTCAATT
>VMDR010015535.1:0-22179 GCA_007922815.1 Macrotus californicus | reverse complement strand
AAAGGTTCATTTAGAAACTTTTTAGCCCACTTATATCTATTTAATTTACTTGTTCTTAGCAATTATGTTTAGACGACCCACAAAAGCTTTAGGAGACATTAGACAAACTTAGCTATCATCCCAAACTATTTTCTTGCTGACAACTTTGTAAGAGACAACATGAACTTATTTGACTGTTAGTAAGCCTAGGTAGAATAAAAGACTAGGTGGAATATATACATTTATATATGTTAAGGCTTGCAAAGACAGGCCTTTAATTAAACCAACAAACTTAAACCAGATTTAATACTAAATATTTCCCCAGATCACATCAACCTAAAATTCACATGAATTAGTTTCTATTATATTTCTGAAAATGTAACTTCTACAAGCCCTTAATGTTTTAAGCCAATTAAAAGGAGGACTTTTACAAGTTGATTTTTGGCAATGCCATCTGGTGGTAGAAAATACCATACATCTGCAATGCACATATAGGGAGACATACACGTAAACATACAGACTGATGCAAACAGAGATCTTACAGCTTCTGTTTTAAAATATTAACCATGAATTAGGTATAATAATACCAAACTCACTAGTTATAAAAGAAGCTGGATTTAAGTTGTTTTTGTGTATGTGGAATAAGTTAAGTTTACTTGCTCAGATGGCTAAAGCTTATGAGCCAAGAAAAATAGACCAAAAATAAAAATCCCTAATAGTTCCATCAACTCTGGGAGAGGTCCTCCTTTGGAGGTATATGGGGCATTGGAGTTGATGTTGAAGAATTTGCGGAGGACCTATGAGGACAATTTCTTTTCCAATGTCTCAGTTGATTACAACTGAGACAATAGTCTCTGGGATTCTATTTGAAAATGGATTCCCAGGAGGGTAAAATGTGAGAGGCCCAGGTATTATTTTAGGTCTCTGGCCTTAAAGCTGCTGTAGTTGTAAGGACAATAGGTTAGAAGAATTTTGTTAAAATCTTAGGAGATAATCCAGGTCACCCAACCGATAATCTACTGGAGCAGGTTGGGTGACCTCATTTATTTATTGTATGGAATCTGGAAGAGAGCTTTAAGCTCTGCTACAGATTCATCTTTCCTTTATTTGCATATTTGAATAATAGACAAGTCAGTGTGGGCAGGGAAAACTCTAGGAATGGCTTGTAAAAATTAGTTGCTATTCTGTGAGCTTTTTCTGGTCCATGTTGAAATTTTGCCATTTTGCATCCCTTATGCATTTTGGGTTTCACCAGGTCCTACCAGCATATGCACAGGGCAATCAAGAACTGGCAGCTCAGAGTCACAGACCTTGACAATGATTTAAGTTTTTCAGACAACTTCTGCGGATTTTCCCTGGGTTTAAGGAAATTCTTCAACTATGGCCCTTAGTTTGGCCTTTTATCGGGGAGGGAAGGGTGTCGGAGGAGGAATGCCTGCAACCTGGGGTGGTTTCATTTTGAAAGGTAATTATTTAATAGTCTCTTTAGAATGGAAAGGTAGTTCACACAGAAGTAGTAAAACGTGAGTTCTTGGGTGAAGAAGGATAGAGGGGAGCAGCATGAGCCGCGTTAGTCTTACTGTCTTTCGTTTTAAGAACCTCTTTGTCATTAACTTTTCATTAGTCTCTGCAAAAAAAAATCTTTTAAGGAAGCTATTTTGGAATCTTGAAGCCTTCTGGCAACTTCTACGTACCAATTTTACTAGGTTTCCCATTTCTTTGATTTGGAAAACCTAACAAAGTGCACTTATTAAATGAACTGTCTTATCTAATTAGGACATTCCCTATACTGGCCATTGTAATTCTTTGTTGTTTTTATTAAGATTTTGCCATTTTTGTTGATATTTATAGCTTCTGGGACCATAATTTTAGATATGAAATAAGCAAGTATGCTGGAGCATGGCCCATTTAACTCTCTGGAATTTAAGGATCCTATAATAATTCATTTAGCTAAGCCTTTGGGTCCCTTGGAGTCACACTAATACATGGAAGAGATGTGCCTCTGTTTTGGGGATTGTATGCTGTTTTACATACCTCATTGCACAAAAATTTTCTTGAGGTTGGTGGGTGACCTACGGTCAACCACATTCCATGACCAATTTATCCTCACATGGGAGCCTTAGAGTTAGGTGATGAGCATTCTAACAGGTTTTAAGTGCCTGACCATGCCCACACATTTTGTGGTGTGTGTTTGTGTCTTCTGAGATTCCCATTAGCAATAGCTTTTGCTTACTGGACCCAGTCCAGCTTAAGTTGGCCCTAGTCCAATCCCAACCCAGTCCGATTTTTAAGTCAAACCCAATCCAACTTCTACAAGTAACCGCCACCAGTTCCCAATGTGGAATCCGGTGACTGAAGAGAGGACTGAGCCAGCAGAGCCCCAAAACGGGAGCTGTGGGCTGGGGTTGCACACAGTGGGGAATTGAGGACAGAAGCACTAGCCGTTCCCAGCACGGAATCTGAGGGCAGAATCAAGGGCCAAGATTTCCAATCAAATAGGGAACTAGAAAACCAATCAGACTGGGAACTTGATGCAAAGAGAGCAGAGCTCAGACCTGAGAGGAACTTACCTATAGCTTCAGAGATGGTGAGAAAGAGTGGGAACTCAAAGCGTTTGCACAGTGCCATGCCTGTGTTTCTTGCCCCCGAAGCTCAGAAATTTGATTTGGATTCCATTGTTCCCACCAAATCAGCTGTTGAAAAATCAGCTGAGGAAATTTAAAAGATCCTATTAGCTTTATTCAGTGATTCATCTAGCAGATAGAAAGGAGCTCCTAGGAGCTGGACAAAATGGAAGGCTTCTACAGGCAGAAGGAAGAAAAGAGTGGATTGTTTCAGGCAATGTCACCTTCCCTTAGGGGATGAAAGGGAGCTATCAGGTAGATGATATCATTAGTGCCGACCAGAAAATTCCAGACTTAATTTAAGATTACATCCCTGGGACAGGCTGAAACTGCAGTTAGGTTAGGTATTGTCTTGGTTTGTTGATATGGGGTTTAGCACAAGTGACTCCATTTTGGATCTGTTGTCTCTTTTTTAACAGAGCTTAGCCCTCATGGATGGGACTAGTGAACTTATAAAAGAGGCCCCAGAGAACTCCCTCCCACCTTCGGCCATGTGAAGACACAGAGAAAAGAGCCATCCATGAACCAGGAAGCTGGCGCTCACCAGGCACACAATCTTCCTTGATCTTGGACTTCCCAGACTACAGGATGGTGAGAAAGAAATTTTTATTGTTTATAAGCTGCCCAGTCTGTGATATTTTTCTTACAGCACCCCAAAAGGACTAAGACAAAGGGCTTTGTCATTTCCAACATTTAGACTTGTTCCTAACACCTCCGCCCCACTCAGTGTAAGTAACTTTTCTTGTATCCAGCTCTTATGTAAGTGCTTTCACTGTTAGTGATTTTACATGGTCACATTATCCTTTTGGCCCCGCCTGTTAATGCATTTGAACATAAGACCTTGCATGCTTACTTGTTCTCACGTACCTGGTATGTTTAACTGTCAAAATGGTACCATCTCCTTATATTATATATACGCTCAAAGCTGTATGATCATTTATAAAGAACAAATCACTGGGTGTCTCCTAAATGTCAAGAGCCTTAGGATATGTCTTCAGGTGCATGAACAGATACATTCCTTCAACAGATGCATCTACCTATTCAGTTTTATCAATCTTTGGCCAAGCTGAAGCAGAGAGAAACCACCATGCTTCTTGTTAGGTGGGTGCCCCAATAAGCAGCAAAAACTGTGAGACCCAGTGACTGAACGCATTTTCCCCTTTTATTGGAACTTTAACGTGTTTGATGGACTCTAACTGTTGGGGGAGAATGAGAGTATGGTCTTGCTTGAAGGCTGAGGAGCAGACTAGGTCTCTTTGGGGGACAGAGGTAACATTTTATGGCTCTTTGCACTTTATGGCTCTCTCATTTTTTAGAACTTCCTTTCAGAAGTCTCTCCTTATGAAATTCTTCAGCCCACAAGAACTACTTATGAAAAATATGGTCATGGTACATTCCTTCAAAAACCAACCTGGACCCACATTAATTCGGAGGTGCTACTTCAATTTCTGTGGAATCAGAAGCATCCAATGTTACGACTTCCAGGGCCCTGATCTTTTTCTTCTCTTGTTTCTTCTTCACTCACTCTTCCACTTCTCCATGTTACTCTTCGAGTTGGCAATGCCTTCGATTTGCCCATGGGGAGCTTGGTAGCTAGCACTCAAAAGCCAAGAAGAGCTGGATGTCTCCAACTTTGAGTTGTAACTCTCCAGTTCTCTAAATTTCTTTCTTTTAGATTCATTCCAGTGAAATGTTGCTAAAACGTTGTATTCTCACTTAGAGTATTACCATAGCCTAGTACCATATAGCTACATCTATGTATCTTTCGGTTGCAAGTCTTATGCACTATAGTTTGATTTTTAATCCTTACTGGAGGATATGTTTATTGCTTTGAGAGAGAGAGAGAGAGAGAGAGAGAGAGAGAGAGAGAGAGGTTACCTCTTGCATGCACCCCGACTGGGGATCAAACCTGCGACCTTTTGATGTACTGGAGGACACTCCAACCCAGCCACCCAGACAGGGCTAGATTGAGCTTTAGAACAAAATTTATTCAATAAATACTTATCGTGTGTCTTTTGTATCAGGGATGAGAAAACAGTGGTGGACAAGACCGAAAGGTCTCTGGTCTCCTGGAGATGGCATTCTAGAAGCAGAATGGCTCCATAACTCGTTTACTCCATAAGTCAGAGCGAAAAACGTGTTAGAAACTGGAAGGGGGTAAGTGTTTGCCATGTTCTGTGGTATACCCTAGACATGGAATTTAAAAAAAAAAGAAAAGAAAATATTTCAGATCAATTACTTTCATTTGGGAAATACATGCTCATTATTTTCTTCAAACTAGAAATTACTTTATCCCTCTTTTCTTTGAAGTTCTCTTAAATCTGTTATTATTCAGGGTCTCCATCCAATTTTTCATCAAACTATCCTATTTGTAGCTTCCAAATGTTAACACCTCTGTGCTGAAATGAAGCCTATAAAATGCCTTAGGGGCTTAAACTGCGTGTGAGGCAGAAATGGTATTTAGGCCCTTAATGAAATGAGGAGCTTTGGAAGTGTTGCATTTTAGGTTTATAGGAGTCTTCCTCCACTTTTCTTTTGGTGGGGTGGGGGTCTGGCGTGGGAAATACTCTTAGAACACGTTTCTTTTTTTACCTGTATTGTCTTCTCTTTTAAAATACAATTTTCTAAAATTGGACATTTATAAACACTTCGCACTGCTTAAAGGCATCTGTAAACCTCGTGTGTGTGTTTTTCCAACTCTCAAAGCAGTTTTTTTCCTCTATTGGTCTAATTCTCGCAGGCAGAAGAGCTAAATATGTCTCTCATTGCTTCACTGATCTTTCTCCAGAAAAATGAAAGTGACGAGAAGACAAAATAGAGAAGAAAAGAGAATGGAGGAAAGAGCACGGGGAGGAGAGAGGAAGAGCGGGGAGAGAAGGGGAAAGGAGAGCGAGAAAACGAAGGAGCACGGGGGTACTGATGGCAGACACACCGACTCAGAGCAGTAAAACGCCGAGCCGCCCGCGCCCACTGGTCCCCGGGGCTGCCAATCCCGGCGTAATCCCGTAGGAATTTCTCTCGGGTTTAGCTAGGAGTCACATTGCCGCCTCCTCTCCCCCAGACGCCCGGAGGCGCCCGGAGCAGCCAGCTCGGTAGAGAGAGAGGGAGGGCGCAGGAGGAGAGGAGGAGAGGAGGAGGAGTGGAGGAGGAGGACCCCGAGAGGGAGGCGGTGGCGCGGGGAGAGGAGGGGCGCAGCCGCTGAGCCGCCAGTCGCCCTCCACCGCGCGTCTCTCCAGATACTCCGGGAGCTCCAGCCGCGCGGAGCGCACCCCCACTGCTCTGCCCCCAAACTTCAGCTGCAGCTACATTCCAAGCCATCTAATTTATTCCTCAAGAAAAGAAGCTGAGCCGCGACGCCGGGAAGGAGTCCGCGGAGGAGTGAAATAACAGCAGAGCTAGAAGAGCTCCAGAGAGCAGATTTCCCCGAGCAACAACTCGGCGTCAGGAGTGCAGAAACCAACAAGTGAGAAGGAACCGCGTTCCCGGGGCGCAGCCGAGGACCCGGGAGCAAGGCGCAGGAGGAGGCAGCGAGCGCCCCCGAGCCTCGAGCCGGAGCCTCCTGCTCCGGATTCCTCTGCGTGGGCAGCTCCTGGTGCCGGGCAAGGGGCTTCGTTTCGCCCTCGTTGCAAGCGGCGGCTCCCAGCCGGTCCTCGGGGAATATGCAGCGCGCTTGGATTCTGCTCACCTTGGGCTTGGTGGCCTGCGTGTCCGCGGAGTCGGTGAGTGGGCCAGGAGGGGATCGCGCGCGCCGTTTAGGGGTGCTCGAGGCCGAGAGGAGTCTACAGCGCCAGCAGGAATCAGGGAGCGTCACTTGGGGGTTCTCACCTCCCACACCCCCAGGGAGCTGCAGGAACAAATGCGCTCGCTCCTCCACCCCTTTTCGCCTTCCCTCCTCCAGAAAAGCGCCACTCGCTGGAGTTGCCCCGAGGTCCCTGGGGATGAGGGCGCAAGAATTGCAGTTTTGTCAAACCGCAGAGGCCCCTAAAGTCACTACCAATTTCTTTGCCCTCAGAGAGTCTTGCTGCGTCGCTCGGCAAGGACCGAAGGGGAAGGGTGGCTGGAGACGGAAACCCAGATAGGGTTTGCAAGGGAACGGGTTCTCTCCGCGGGCTCCCTGAGACCCAGGGGCGACCAGGAAACTTTGAGGTCCCTTCCTCTGCACAGCATCTCCCCACACCAGCTCTCCTACTCGATTGAGTGCAAGTTCTGGGGAGAGGTGACCCTGATTTAAGAAAGTCGCGAGTATTGGGAGAGGAAAGTTTACAAAAGTTCTTTTGTTTGATGTTCTCCGTGGTCGGGGCGAGGGAGCACACACTATGTGGAAATGCTACCCGTGGAGGCGCAGTACGCGTCTCCGCGGGGGTTAGCGAAACGGCCGGAAAGTACTGGGGTGCCGGTCGCTGGAACCCCGGTCCTGCGGCGTCCTCTTCCTTCTTGAAGGACTAAGGGCGGCCCGCGGGCCCTGAGGGGCAGGAGGACATTTTAATACTGACTGCACTGGAGTGCAGCGTGCATGGCGAAGCGGGATGCGTGTGACACCGCTCTGCCTCGGGTGGCCTGGCAGCTCGGTGATGCAGGCTTCCAGGCCGCCACGCTCGCTGTCGCTGGCCCTGGCGGGGTGCACTCAAGGCCAGGAGTCTTCTCTTCTCCTAACCCCGGCAGGTTGCAGGCACTTGGTTTCCGGCAGAGGGAACTTGGTTTCTCCTTTGGGTGGGTTTCGGTGGCTAGAGCTTGTTTCCCTACGTCGCCCAAAGGGCGCCCTCTAATGGGAACTGTCTCCTGGGCTTCCCCTGGTCCTTGGCGGCCCCTACCTGGGCGCCCCGAGATTTGCGGGGCTAAGTGGAAGCTGAAGCACCCGCGACTAGGTCTGCAGCCTCAGTGCTGCCTGGGGTCTCCTTCAGGGAGTACAGCTGTTCCTTCTGGTTCCCCCCATCTCCTCTTTTTGCCACCTAATACCTTGTCCATTTCTAATGAACTTCAGTGTTTCTTCCAAGACAAATAATGTCATCTCTAGAGGTGGTGCGGTGTTTTTCCCCTCCCCTCTGGACTTCCCCCTTCTTTTTTGAGTTGAGGCAATCTAGGATTGGGAAACCTCTTTGGCCCTGAGCAGCAGATGGACATTTTTCGTCAGTGTGGGAGCCTCTGTGTGGATTGGCAGATCCCCATAGGTTACTGGAGATGGGAGAGCGTGTAGAATTGAACATTGCACAGAATAGTTTGAGTATTTGGCTGCTCAGGCTGTAAAATAGAACTCTGAACCTTATCAGGATTATTTCTCTTCGGCAAATGTTCTTTAATCCACTGGGATTGGTAGTCTCCCAGCCAGTTTTGAACTTTGGTTTGTACACAGAAGGGGAGAGATTCTCTGTTTATTTCAGAAAAAAAAAAAAACACAAAAAAACATTAGTGCTCATCTTGTTGCAAAACAGGGCAAAGGGAGACCTCCATCTGAAGGTTTTCAAGCACAGCCTGCCTAAAAAGCTGTTCAGGGTTAAGGAAGTCCTTTTTTTTTTTTTTTTTTTGCTGTGACTTGTTTAGGGTTTGCTAAGAAATGTTACTATTTGGGGATTCTAGAAAAAGAATGTATTTATTTTCTTCCTCTCTGAGTTTTTGCAGAAATCGCACAGTAGGGCTCCTTAAGGAAGCTTTCTGGTGGAACTATACTAGTCCTCCCCAGCGGTGCCTTTTCCCTGAACTCATTTTGGGGGTTCGAATATTTCTCATGTCCAACCAGAACTGGATGCTTTCCAAGTGAGCTGCTTCACTGTGGTAGATACCGTTTTCAGTAATTGGAGTATCATCCAAAAGCGTGATTAGATATTTTTAAAATGTCAACTTGGAGGCTCTAGCGAGAGAGTCTTTGAGTTAGTCATTCTCAATTGAAGCTGTTTCAAAGCCCAGGGCAGCTAATAGTGCATTTACATTACTTTTAACTCTGTGTCTGCTCCCTGTACAGCAGCATAAATGTATACAAAGTTGAAGGATTTCATTTTTAAACACTCAGTCATTATAGCACCTTTTTTCCAGGACCTCACATTTTAATTTGAAAACTGCTGCTGTTTCCTGGGAGTTAAAAGTAGTGATCTTCTAAGTAAAAGGAAGAAAGGAAAAATGTCTGCCGTTAGTGAATTCTTTAGTTTAAAGTAAGCTTAAAGGTAAAAAAAAAAAAAAGATTCTCAGGAACGAAGGCTCAAAGCTGTCTGGGAAAAGGAGCTGGTGACCCTTCCTTTACGGACCCTGGGAGCAGCAGGGACAGCCCCTTTGTGGTGGTGCATTCATACTTTCCACCGGCAGGTTTGGACTTTTCACTGCGGAAGGCGTTGCAAGGGGCAAGGCTGACTGAGTGTGGCAGTAGTGATATGCTGCTGTTGCTCTATCCGGTTCTTACATGACTGTTGAGCTTTAGAAATCATATATTGCAGACTCTTTTAAATGCATAATTTGAGCTGGAAATATGTTTTAAAAAAGGAAGCGTTTTGAACCAGTGGAATTTTATACATATGCTCAGATGTATGTAAATGAAAAGAAACTGTCAAGTCATTTGGACCCATGCATTCCCTCTCAGTGTGTTATGAAAGGCAGGCTTTGAAAAGTTTGCCTTAGAAGGAAAAATAAAATTGGAACCATATAAACTTTTGCAGTTCTTTAAAAATATATATGTTGGCTGTTTGGGTAATGAAACAAATTACTTTTGCTAGGGAATTTTATAGAAACAAGGGCTCTTTCTCTGTTAGTTGCCTGTTAGCGGTAGCTGGATGTCATTTAAGAAGGAGAGATCTTACAAGATCAGACTTGCAGAAGAAGGGTGCCCGAGAAGGAATTTGAGTATGCCCTCCAACCCTTACTTCTGGAACCTGGTACATCAAGTTTTGGTGGTGCTCACCTTGCGAAAGACTGTGTAACATGACACTCAAATGGAGCCTTGAAGAATCATTAGTTTGGAAAAGGCTTCAATGGATCGCTTAGTTTTTTTTTCCCCAGGTAGGACTCGTTCTTGAGTCTCCAGAATCCCTCAGAGACCTGACTGGCCAGCTGTAGGTGGCCTGAGGGCTCCTCAGGTTGGCAAAATGCCTGAGGCTGACCTAGTCACATAGAGCTTGGCCACCTTTGTCATTAAGTCTTACAGGGAGTCTGGTCAAGCTACCGTGCTGCTGGCGTGACAGCGGGCAGTGATCCAATAGGTCATGTGAGGCATGCTATCTGAGTGGACATTCTCATGAGGTCGGCCCTCCTCTGTTTCCTAAAATCACCCTGAAAGATCTCCCCCATCGTTCCTTCTTCCCAAAATAGAAGACTAGCCGTTCACGCCACTGCCAATAGTACATTACAGCATCTCGAAATCACTGAAGTCTTTCATGGACCAACTTTATTTGTAAAGTTGTAAAGAAAAGCAAGAAGTCATGAAGAAGAGCCTTTGCTGAAAACAGCTGCTCTTACTTAACTTTTTAGTCCTCTGTGCCCGGATTATCTCTTCATTGTAGTCTTTTGGATTTGAATCTTGCAGATGTCCTTGGCCCATTTATCTTCGTTGACTTCCACATCCATTTGGCCTCTAAATCCACCTACATGTTGTTCGTTCCACAAATATTTATTCAGCCCCTACAAAGTGCTCAGGATAAGGCAGGGAGCAAATCCCTCTGTCTTTTGGGAGCTCTCATTCTAGTGATCCAGATAGTTTTTCTCCTCAGTTTCTCCTCTTCTGGGACCTTGCCAGCTCATGTCTCCATGTCCACAGCCTTGTAGTTGCCCTTCCTGGCTCAGATGCTCATCTGCTCTTTGATTTATCCAGTATCACTTTGATCATATTGCCCATGCCCCATAAACTCCATGTTTCTTATTATCATGGTATGGAGTATAGGTATCTCTGCCAGATTTATAAGATGCTCTATAATATTACTCCTTCTGGCTCATAGCCCCTCGATCACTCTTGGTCACGTTTCTGGGCCATGGCCTATCTGTCACACTGTCGTGAATGTTCCTGGGACATGACCTCTTCACTGTTTCTCCTTTTAAATTCTACCAATTCAGGTCCAAGCTCCAAATAGCTTTATGTGAACGATCCAGCTGTTGTTTTTGTCTTTCTGTAAATAGGTGGACTCATGATCAGAATCTCTGAAAGTATGTAAAAATAGCAATTTCAAGGCCTCCTCTCAGAACTCTACAATTAGAAATCTGAAAG
This sequence comes from Macrotus californicus, assembly GCA_007922815.1. Taxonomy (NCBI): domain Eukaryota; kingdom Metazoa; phylum Chordata; class Mammalia; order Chiroptera; family Phyllostomidae; genus Macrotus; species Macrotus californicus. Next base: position 11,397 of record VMDR010015535.1, on the reverse strand, counting down.
GGGCCCTGGCTGGTGTGGCTCAGTGGCTTGAGTGCGGGCCTGTGAACCAAAGGGTCGCCGGTTCAATTCCCAGTCAGGCCACATGCCTGGGTTGTAGGCCAGGTCCCCAGTGAGGGGCGCACGAGAGGCAACCACACATTGATGTTTCTCTCCCTCTCTCCTTCCCTTCCCCTCTCTCTAAAAATAAATACATAAAGTATAAAAGAAAAAGGAAAAAGGAAATCTGAAAGGGGGTAGATTGGTCTATATTTTTTATGAAACATCTCAGGTGATTCTGATGCATCAGCCATGTGTGGGAACCGCTGGTTACGCATTTTACCCCTGATTCCATGCTATTTGGTTTTGTCCCAGGGATCCCTGCGGTAAGTAGCTCTGTGACCCAGGAAACTAGGGTAGAGTGCAAAGGGGCTGGATATGGAAGGTGGATGAGTCTGAATTCAGATGCTGGTACTTTGCCACTTACTCAGTTTTGCCACTAAACTCTGAGTCACTTAAAAAAAATTCCACACATGTGTGTGTAAAATGGGGCCTAAGAACACCTTTATAACATGGCTGTTGTGAGGCAGCGTAAGGTGAGGCAGCGTAGGCATGGAACTTAAGGCAGGGGTAAAAAGTGGTTTTGTTTTAATTTTCTTTAGGTTTTTGTGTTTTTTTTTGCCTCTATTTTCTTGACTATGAAATCAGGGAGTCGATAAGGTGTTCTTATGGCCTCTTAGACCTCTGACATTCTAGAGAGGTTGGTGCTGCCTGAGTGGAGGGCCCTTGTTTCCACACCTTTGACCTCTGTGGTGAACCGCTGTGGATGCTGCTGCTGAAGTGGGCCTGTGAGCGGTTGGTTGGTCCTGCTGGAGCTTGCTTCCCTCTGGCTGCTTTGGGCAGTGTGGTCCAGGGTCAGCTAAATACAGTATCAGGGGGTAGACCTGGGCTCATTCGACCTTTTTGACTCTATAGATCTCAGTTTCATCAACACTGCAGTGTTGGCTTGAGGAATAAACAAACCATCGATGTCAAGTCCTTTACATCGTCAGTGTCCATTCACGCTTCCTCCTGTTTCCTTCGGCTGGACTAGATTCCAGCAAGTAGGAAGGAGGGAGTTCCATGTGCATTGCATGCTGGGGTGCTGGTGGTCACCTAGAATGATGTGGCAGGGGTGGTGAGGGAGTGTTGGGAAGCTGGGGAGTAGAAAAGGAGTATTTCTTTTAAGGGTGGACATGCATGGAATTTCTCCTTTTAGCAAGTTGAGCTTTGGATCTTACTCTTGAAAATCTTCCTTGGGTTTTGACAAGTCTGTTTCAAGGGCAGTATTAGCTTTAGCAACAAGGCTAGAGGGGTGACTGCCTGTGAATAGCAAAGAAGACTGTTGAAATAGAATTGTGAATCTCAAAAAATTGGTAGGACTGGGAGAAAGGGAGAAGCCTTGAAATCTTCAGAGATTTCCCATTTGAATTTCCTATCAGCAGAGTGAGGCCCACTGGTATGCAGTCGGTGATGTAAGAGCCAGTTCATGTGGTCCTGGACTCCAAGCTATGAAAAAATAATGTCACCAAAGACAAGATATGTGTTCATACTTCTTTCCTCTGCGGTTGCATCTGTTTTGTGAAAAATGTCAGAAAACAGTAATGTCACAAATGCAGTAAATATGCCCTTTAACAGTTTGATGTTTATTTTCTTTTCTTATGGTGATACAGGTATATTACCTACAAATAGTACTAATATTTAAGGAGAATGTGCAATTCATAGAATCTTGTCTTATGTTAAGAATGACACATGGAACAAAATATCCAATTATTACAAGAAAGTTAATTTTTCAAGTTCTTACCCCCAAATGAGTAAAATTTAAATATGTATTTGTGTATGATTCATAATGAAGTATAAAGACTAAAAGTAAATGTACAATATTGAGGGCAAAAAGTAAGGCTTTGCGCACATTTAATGAACTATCTTCATCCGTCCGAGACCTTAGCTTCCCCATCTGTAAAGTAATGGAAGGATCTGGGGGCACTTTCTGTCTTTAATGTTTATTTTTCCTGTGCGCTTCAGGGTGTGATTAGAGAAATGTTACGATTAACCCAATCAATAAGTAATCATTAAGCTCCTGTCAAATACTTACTATTTTATTATGGAAGCAAGGAATTCATTCACATTACAGAAAAGTTAAGTCCTTTCTAATGGTTGATTAATCAGTTACCTTGAATTGAGTTTTTGTTGGGTGTCAGGATTACATACATTGCTCTGAATGCTGATGATCCAATGACTTACATTTTCCAGTATATTTTCTGATAGAAGCCAGTGTAGCATGAAGACCCGCTGATGTGGTAGAATTCACTTTCATTGTAGCTAGAAGAAAAGAGACTTGTAGTTTGGAGGGTTGTTAAGGCAGAAGTTGCTGAGGAATATCAGGCTTCTCATTTGGTTTCTGGCCTAGACCTTCACTTCCAGAGTGGAGCCTTTAATGGGGGCCTTCCCGTTGCTTCCTGTGTGTAGTAGCCCCAGAGCCCAGTGTAGTGCAGCGGAGATCACAAACAGGATTAAAAGCCAGCAGGAAGTGTGGGAGGTGGTTGAGAGCCTGGGCCCTGGAAGTGAGACTTGCCTGGGTTGGAAGCCACTTGCTTTGTTTACCTTGAACAAGTTTCTTGATCTCTCCCTGCTCAGTTTTCTCATCTGTGACATGGAATATGCTATGATAGGTTCTTAGGATTATGTGAGACAAATAGGTAGGAGCTTCTAACCCAGTGGCATGTTCATGCTCGGTGTTACAGGCTTGTTACTGTTACTCTCATTCCTGGTTTTCTGCTTCCAAAGGTGGGGGCTGGGCAGTCTACCTGGGCTCATCTGGTAAGCTGCAGCCCAGAGTGCGGCCCAGGACGTGCACGATTCATCCTTCATTTTTCTCACTGGGGCTCCCTTTGCTGACTTGGGGGGGCCTCGCTCTATGTTGAGATATTGGGGATTTTTATGCTGCTACTCAGCTTTTCTCTAAATGTGGGTGACATGAGAGAATATGCCATTGATTATTTCTGGCCCATGAAAGGTTCCTTACAGGGACTGGATGAATCTGTCTTAGGATGTGAAAAGCCCATCTTATCCAGTAATTTTACCTCTGCAAATCTATCCAAAGGAAATAATCATAGCTGGTGAGTCTATTTATTGAAGCTTTACTTAGAATAGTTCAAAATGGAAGCAATAATAAAGGAATGGTTAAGTAATAAACTATAATTTACATAGTAAATATTATACAGCCCTTAAAATGTATTTGAAGAATGTTTATAACTTGGAAACTGTTTGCAATAGAAAAAAAGTTGGATATAAAACTGTATAATAGAACTTCGGTTGTATTAAATAAATTATATATCACATATAATATCTAGTATATATGGGGTATATATACACACCATATGTATATACATTATATGTAGGTATACACAGACCTGCACATGTGATACAATTTTATAGCAATAAATACATACATACACATACACACAATAAATATCAGTGAAACTGGGAAACTCTGAATAACAATGGTAGACTGTGTCAATGTCCATATTCTTGTTGTGATATATTTATTATAGTTTTATAACATGTTACCCTTGGCAGAAACTGGGTAAAGGGCACAAGAAATCTCCCTGCATTATTTCTTACCACTTCATGTGAGCCTACAGTTATCTCAACAAAAATTTCAGTAAAAAATGGCACCTGACCCAGACGGTTTTACAAGTAAGTTCTGCTGATCCTTCAGAACAGATAGTAATTGTTGTCCCAGAACCTAGAGAATACAGAAGGCTATTCTTTTTCATTTTATGAGGTTAACATTGCTGTATGTCAAAACCAGACAAGGAGAGCACAAGAAAACAAATCTGCTGGCCAATTTCACTTGTGACCATAGATGCCAACCTTTTAAATAAATGCCATGAAACTGGATACAGCAGCTTATTAAGAGAAGAATGATGAGTCCAAGTAGGGTTTTTCCAGGAATGCTTCAACATCAGAAAAGTAACGCAGGTATTAAGTTTAAGGGAGACGACAATATGATCATCTGAACAGATGCAGAAAAGCATCTGGTAGTAAAAGTTCCTGAAGATGCTCACATGAGGGTCTCTAATTTCTGGTTAACTGAAGGCTTACTATATTAGGGTCAGTGCATCTGTGCTGATAGCTCAGTTTGCTTGACATGTTTAGGAACCAGAAGGCCACTGTTTACTGAGTTGTTAGGCAACTCTAGTTACATGGCTGACAGGTGTGTGACAATGCTATAAAGTGTGAATCGTAACACATATAGATTTTAATTCATGTGAAGTTGTAGTTCTGGCCTTGCCAAGGTTCAGTTGTATGTTCTGCCAGATTTAGGTAATGCAGGGGATAATCTTGAAAGTTTGGGGAGAAGGTGAATAACTTACGGGTCCTGTTGCTGGCATTACCCCTTAAAAGCCGAGAGACTATGGGGAAGTTTCTTGTAATCTCTGAACTTGTTTTTTCAGTGTGAAACTGGGGATAATACTATTTTGATTTTTGGGTAATTTGAAGATTAGTATCAGTAATGACTGAAAACTTCTAACACAAAACCTTACTCACAGTAGGCTTTTTTTTAAAGATTTTATTTATTTTTAGAGAGAGGGGAAGGGAGGGAGAAAGAGAGGGAGAGAAACATCAATGTGTGATTGCCTGTCACTTGGCCCCCACTGGGGACCTGGCCTGCAACCCAGACATGTGCCCTGACTGGGAATCGAACTGGCGACTCTCTAGTTCACAGCCTGCGCTCAATCCACTGAGCTATACCAGCCAGGGCTCACAGTAGGCTTTTTAAACACGTTTTCCTCTTTCCTTCCAGCTTTAAGTTTAGTGATTCTGAAATTTTTTTAATATATTTATTAATATGTATGTGTATGTTTCTTATTTCTCACTTGCAGTCTGACCTTTGTCCCTAAAGCACATATATTTTCACAACTTGATGACCACTTTATTTTTTATCAGGTGAGGTGTGATGCTGAATCAAACTTCTTCTTTCCCCCTCATCCATGTTTCAACGTTAGAACAGCAGTGCAGTTCTTCACGGTTTGAGGGAGCTAGTCACGCTCAGGCTGAAGCTCACAATCGACTTGTATGCAGGTTGGAAATGTAGGTAAGACTTGCAAACATAATGTAGTTGGGATTATAATTGGAAAATTCCTAAAGAGGGTCAAATTGGAATCTTACGTTGTCAACACTGACTTATCTATTAGGTTTAAGAGTGAATTAAAATCTCAACGTTGTGTTTCACTTCTCAACTCATTTAGCTAAGGGTGGTATTTTATTTGATAACATTATTTGATTAGATTTTTGTCTTGATTAATTAGTAAATGAAGTTTCACGTCTGTCAAGCCAGTCAGTTAGTAGTGCACTCATGTTACTACACACTTACCCAGGGCAAAATTCTTTGCTGATTTGTAAGTTAAAAGGAAAATTATGACACGATGCCTACCTGCCAGCAAGCGTTACCTGCCTTTTGGTTAAATACTCATCAGGTTGGTGTAGTCTGCTTAGGCAATACCTACCAGTTAAAACCGCCAGAGAATTGCAGTTGAGAAGGGTTAGAACTCCTTGAGGAAGAGAAGCCACTGCTGGCAGAACAACAAAAGCACCTTCCCTGAAGGGGCAAAGTGTGTTGGAGAAAACAACACTTCCGTTGATGACTTGGAAACCCTTGATTTTCAGTTTTCTTTTTCTCCACCTGCTGTCCGAGGAAAGGCTTCTGCGTGTCAAGGTGTACAGAGGATACAGTGAGCAAGACATTGTTTAGAACCTGAATAATCTGCTGATGTTTATGTCAGGGGCAAAAGGAACCTGATATTTCACCAGTCTAATTCCTCATGCGTTAGAAGCTTTGGGCTCTTAAAGTTGAGAGCTGGACCTGATGTGTTAAGGTCAAATACTCTTAGCTGCTGAATGAAAGAGGTATAAAAGTGTTGGGATGGTTCGCATTTTATTCTTTTGAATTCTGGTTTTTCAATATGTAACAGTGGATTACAGAGCTGGAATGGACTTTTAAAAGGACGTGTGCCTAGACAGGTTTAATTGATTTGTCCAAGAAGCACATAGGTAGCAGTAAGTGGTAGAGTTACAAGGTGGGCCAAGGCCATCTGATTTGGTAGTATTTTTTTTCTTACCATGTTAAGTTTCCCTCCGGGCTCCTCCTTTTCCGTTCCCCACATTAGTGATCAGCACCAAATAAACTTACTTTGGGCACGTGCTTGATGAATCAATGAAATACCAAATGGAACGTACGCTATATGTTATACACAGTGTGCATCAATGTGGTTCATTTGTTTTGTGAAAGAGGAGTAACTTAAAGTGATGATTAGATCATTTATCCATTTCCAGCCAAACTTGTGCTCCAGCTAACTCTTGTTTGTCTGCACACCTCTGGGTTCGTTAGGGAAGGAGAGCTGACCGCCCTGGGAGCTGGGCGACCCTGAGGGGTCAGGGACTGAAGTGACACTGATTTGTAAGCCTGAGGAAGATTCTGGAAACTGTGGGTGGGCAGGAAATGAAATAAATGCTTCTTAGAGATAAGAATCAAAACTAGAAGCAAAATCCTCATCTATGAAATGTGGATTTAATGGGGGAAGTAGCTGCTATTATAGGTTAAGGGAAGGAGCGCATGTTGTGGAACTTTATACTTCACATGTGACAGTCCCTTCCAGGAAAAGAGAGTCTGAGGCACTAATGGCTCAGGTAAAGGCACATTTTCACTCAGTTCTTTTTGCCAGTGTTGGATGCAGGTTCATTTCTTTTTCCAACATTTTTTTCCTTGAACACTGCTTTTGTAAATCTTGGAGTAATAACATAAATATATCTGAGTCGTGGTTTATCAGAAAGTGAATTTTGGCAGTGGTATTTTGTAAGAAATGAATTTATTGAAAGACAATAACATTAAAAATCCCTCCGCTGATCTACTTAGACCTGTGACAGGCCCTCTCCATTCATCGTCTCTAACGGCCTCATACCTGTTGGGCTGGCCGTACTACTTGACGAGGCTGCATTTTATGTGGTCCAGCACAAGATTGCTCCTCGGTTCTTCTAGCTTTAAATAGTCCTGACACGGTACTCTCATCTTTCAAGAAAGCGGTGAAAGCGTTTACATGTACGAGCTCTGTTTAATGTAGTCTGTGGGTGCAGCCCCAAGTGGCGAAGGGTCAGACCCTTCGTTCGCATTGGTTGGCCTGTGTTCTGATTTCTTCACAACGTTCAGCAGAGCTTTGACGACCCCTCTCCACAAGCTTCAGTCTGGTAATGGGAGAACTAAGGAAGTAGAATTAATGGGAGTCTTTAAATCCCAGCTCTGCCAGTGTCCTTATGACTTTGGGCAGGTTACTCAGTCTCTCTTTTCCTCAGTTTCCTCATCTGTAAACAGGAGCTGAGTCGCAGTAGCCACCGTTAGAGATGCTGAGAGGGTGAGTGAGTTTCTGCTGGGTGCCACACATTTCGAAGAGTGCCTGGTGTCGAGTCAGCACTAGCTTCGCTGCTGAGGCAGATTGAAAAGGAAGGCTCGTTAGATGCGCTAATCGAAGAGGAAAGGATCCTCTTTTGAGGTTGTGAACCTGAGATTGAGAGGAATGATGGTGCCACCGACCAGAAAGGAAGGACGGGAGTGGCTGAATTTTGCCCTCTTTTCCTTTATTTTATATGTGGCTGTCGTGTTTTGGTGATGCGAGGGCGCATTTAAACCTCTCTAGCTCCTGGTTCTCATGTGTATAGTGAAGGGCATATTCTAAGTCAGTGGTTCTCAATCCCTTCTGCACGTTAAATTCACCTGGGGAGCTTCTACCAGCTCTCTGTGCCTGGGCCCCACCCAGCACCAATTAAATCAGAATCTACTGGGCTGGGGCTCTGCTGTTGGTTTGGAAAAGCTTCCCAGGTGATTCTAACTTCCTGCAGGTTTGAAAACCACTGCTCCAGATACCTTTTGTGGTTTCTTCCAGCTCAGAGGGAAGTCGAGCAGGTAAGATTTTTGTCATCGTGAAGCATGTTCTGTACTGCTTGGAGGGCAGTGGCTCACAGGACCGATCTGCTGCTGCCGGTCACTGTCTAAACTGGGCAGAATTGGGCTTACTCTTCTTCCTTTTTAAGAAATCTTTCCCTGAGGATATGTTCATTGACTTTTAGAGAGAGAGAGGGAGGGAGAGAGAGAGAAACATTGTTTGCTTGCTTCCCGTATATGCTCCGGGCGAGGATGGGACCCGCACCCTAGGGATGAGCCTTGACCGGGATCTAGCACGGAACCTTTTGGTGTATGGGGCGACACTCCAGTCAACTGAGCCACTCAGCCAGGGCCAGCTTCTTCCTCTTCTCCTCAACATCTTTTTCTGCTGGCTCATAGTTTTCTGATAATTATGTTGGAGGACTGTGACACATTTGAGGGCTCTTCAGACAAGAGGTTATACGCGTACATACGCGCTAAATTTATCTGAGGATGTCTTTTAAAAAAAAAATTGGAACATTTTCCTTTTCAGAGGAAAACTTTCCTGAGTAAAACAGAGGATGTTTGTCTTCTTGGCCTCCTTGCAGGAAAGCCTGTTTGGTCAGCTTATTAGATTTGCCCGAGTTCATGCTCTGAGCAGAGATTGTGTGCTTTACCGATTGGAAATGCATGTAGGACTTTTTCTGAATTTACTGATTGTGTGTAAGCCCTACACACACGTCTTAACGATGGCCCTCTTATTGTAACTGCACTCCAGCTCCCTGGGCCCGGTTCAAGTCGAATTCGTTCCATGAACGGTATGGTTTCCGGATGGAGTGGGGAAGAAGAGAAAGTGCTTCAGGCTGTCCGGTGAATAAGGCATCTGAGTTGTCTTTAGTTCTTGCTTCAGTGCAGAAAGCAGCAGCCCATTATCTAATCTATTCATAGTTTACTTTGTTCAGATATCTAATTTGGGAGCGTGTTTGCCCTCACTCAACTCTGAAACACAATTTTCCATCCCTTGAATAAAAGGGGATATCTTTAATTGACTCAGGGGGAAAAAAAAGCCTCATTTAAGAATTCTAGGGTTCTCAAAGCCTTTAAAAATTGCTCTGCTGGGTAACATGAAGATGCTGACCCTTTAGAAACTTCCCTTCAACATGGATCTTTCCTACAATACAGTTGGAAGAAGCCTTATTCTGAGCAAGCTGTTAAAATGAGCCATGTGCAGTGATTCATAGGCTTTTACATTTAGTATGTCTCTAATGTCTAGAGTAAAATCCAACATTACTGTTTATTATTTTGCAGACAGTAGGGTTCAGTGTGTCTGTCCCAGAGCATTGATGTGCTCCAGTTTGCAGACAGAAGCGTTCGTCCTTGGTAGAGATGGACATCTCTCACTGAGTCATTCATTAGGTCAGTGATTCTCAAAGTGTGGACAGGTCAGCATCTGCATCCCCTAGGAATTTGCTAGAAATGCAGATTTATGGGCTCCCAGACCAACCCAATCAGAAACTGGGGGTGGGACCCAGGAATTTGAGCTTTAAAAAGCCCTCCACATGGTTCTGTTGCATGCTAGAGTTTGAGAACTACTGGGTGGTTCACACCCCCAACTGCACAGGCACAGTGGAGTGAGAGCCCCTGGCTTTGGGGCTTTGGGGTCTGGATGTCAGTGTCTTCTTTAAGCTACCTTGGTGACTCCAACATGCAGCCCTGTGCGTGCAACAGTCCAGTACCAGAGAGGGGAAGGAGGAGTGTTAACCCCCTGGGCGGAGCAATGCTGGGATCCCCTGGGGTGTGAAGCTGTAGTTTCCTGGTGAAGCAAACCAGGTGTATGCTCCTGGTTTATTAAGCTCAATGCCTAATTCTCTTTGCTCCCCTTTCTTAACAACTAATTAACTACTTACGGTTACGCAGGTAACAAAAATCCCAACTCAGACTGGTGTAAGCAATAAAAAGGAACGTTCGGCTCAGATAATGAAGTCCCGAAGTACTCTGTCTTCAGGCCTGCTGTATCAAGAGGCTTAAGGAATGTTATCAGGCCTTAGGTTTTATTTATATCTTTCAAAGTAACTTTCCTTTGGTAGATTCACTCCCAGGCCTTGTACTAATTGAGATGACAGCTAACCTGTTGTTAAAAAGAGATCTCCAAATATAGTGGCTCAAAAGAACTTGATGTCTTATTTCCCTTTGACATAAAAGTCCCAAGACAGGGCTGGTGGGATGGCTCTGCCTTGCTCTCCTGTAGCTCCTACCTGTGGCTCCACCCTTGCTGTCTCTCAGCCCGGAGAAAGAATCCAGGCGAGGACATACCCATTTCTTTTAAGGCTGCAGCCTGGAAGTGTACTCATCAATTCCACCTACATCCCAGTCATCAGAACATAGTCATACAGTCGGTCACACAGGGCACAGTGCAAGCTGGGGAACGTAGTCGCAATGTGGGCGGCCGTGTTCCCAGTAAAAGTCTGGGAAGGTGGTGTTACTAAAGAAGGGAAGATGTTAGGTATTAATGACAACCAGGAGAGACCTCTCACGGTGTGGTGGCAATATGGGGCCTGGCAACTCCAGGAGTCTATCTTCTCAGCAGTCGTAATAGAAAGAGCTTCTTTACCCCAACTATACTAGTAAGATTGGAAAAGAGCCTCTTTTTGACTCTGGGTTGGCCTGGCCGGGATCACATGCATCTTCCCTGGAACTGCAAGTGGTGGGAGCATTGCCAGAATCCCATGGACAGATAGGAAAGGATTGGTCCCCAAAGAGAAATGGAGGGAGGAGAATGAACATTGTCTGGAAGGGACACCTTTCTTCCCTTTATCTGTGCTCTGGTTGTTTGTTGCTCCTGTGAAGGCTGATCTTCGCCTTCCCTGACTGCCCGGGTAAGATGTGTGGTACACACCACAGCTGGCCCCAGGGCTCACACTCTTGAGGGCCCATCTTGGACGGGTTCAGGCATCACCCTCTATCCATGTGAAAACTCCCCTGTCCATCTACGTAGTGACAAAGTGAAAGCATGTAGAGAGTGAGCTTAACTTTACTTTTTTGTTAACTGGCATTTGGACCTAGACAGGAAAGGAGAGAACTTGGGGATGCTACAGCCAGCGGGAGCGGGGTGGGGGAGGTTTACGGTCAACTTAGTCGAGTATGGAGTATTTGAAGACTATTAGCACATTAGATAAAAGACACTTCAGAACAACTTTATTTGATGAGTTTAGTAAACACAGGAGATGGTGGCAAGGTACCTTTGATGTCTTATTTTAATGGTTGGTAAATACGAATAGAGGAAAATATAAATTTGTTTATTTTTGGTTGAATGGTAAATGCTTTTTCTAAAATACTCTCAATGAAGTGGTTTGCATCTTTAATTGCTAGAGACTGTAGAGGTCTTTAGTATATTAAACAATGATGAGTGTTATAAACATGATGAATTGCACTTATGTCTACTCTCTCGTTCTCAAGAGTTTGTT